>JAOBRG010390492.1:0-10628 GCA_027574985.1 Umimayanthus nakama | reverse complement strand
ACGAAATTTCCATACAAAGTCTCTTAAAAAATTATCAGGCTACTTGATCTACTCACTTCGAGTATGGGTCTCCTGTGTTGACAGTACTGATTTGACAACCACACGGACATAAGAACAGTCATTAACAGTTTTATGTCTGGGTGTTGTGATCAAAGTTTGCTCGAAAAACCGAATGCAAAGATCATGATTTTCGGAGGAATAAACCAGTTCAATATAGGGGGTTTAATGCGCCAGCATGCTTTGCAGCTAATGGTCAAAGTTGGATACAGTATAGTAGGAAAAAGTATACAGCCAACAAAGAGCGTAGCGACGCGTTGGTAATAAACAAACTTGTATCCAACAAGCGTGAATGGAATAATCATTTTGTTAATTTTCCTTAAATTTTGATTGCTCCGACACCTGGATATTTAGCTTCCCTCTCAGCTCTTTTAGCGAAACTTGGCGTAGCCAGCTGCCCTATACGGCAACACGGGCTGTATAAGTTGATAGTCGAGTTTGAGAGAACCAATAAGAACGCTGGAAATGCAATACCCTGAGTTTAAATTTAATAACATAGAATAAACCACACGAAAACTGAGACAAGTGTAACAAGCAAAGAACTTGATACATTTGTTTTTTGGTTGTTCTTTTCTATATGTCTTGACAGTCTCGTCAGAAGTCAACAAATCATAGCACAAAATCCATTAACTAACACTGAGTTGAACAACTATAGTCAACAAGAACACTAAACGTTTAGTCTTGTTGTTATCGCACTCAATGTTCCTTCAGGGTCTGCAGAGTCCTTTTTCTTCAGCCTGGAAAATAAAACAGTTATTTTCACTAATTAACAATTAATCACCGAAGGCGACCTGAATATCGGCGAATAGTCACCGAGACGCATTGCACTGGTGATTATTCCAGAAAATAAAACAAAAATAACAGATTTTCTAGATAAAGTTTATATTTCATTTAAGACAACACGCGCCTAAACATGCTTAGCGCGCGTCATTGCTATAATCACCCAGCGGTAATTATAGCGTGAGAGAACGAAGTTCTCGACCAATCAGCGCGCGCCATTTTCGATAATCACTAGTGCAATTTTACTAATTACAATTAACTCATAGACTGCTCATTATTTATGCCCGGGCTTTGTGCTTAAGATAAATTGGCTGGGAAGTAAACATTTTTGGCCATTTTTGCACATAGGCGGGTGAGTTCTCAACAATTGTTTGTAAAGAGAAAAGGCTCCAAACCAGGTCAGGTTAAAATATTTAAAAGGGAAAACCATTTTTTCTTTAGCCTCAGCTCCAGCCATATGAACTAGGTTCTTTAGTCCGCTTTCCCATGTGCTACAACTCACAAATTTCCGGTCCCGCGCTTTGGCCGATCGGAGCGGGATAACTGAGCGGCTCCGAGCGAAGATCAATGAGCAGGGCCAGTCGGACCAAAATCAAGCCACGAGCACCCCCTCCCCCCAGGGAAAATTTGCTTATAGGTGGATTGCAAATGCAGGATGCAAAAGTTGGAGTTGTAATCTGCTTTACCTTTTTACAGTGCGATTTTCATTGTTTCATCTGAAGCTGTATTCAACTATTCAAAGTACAACGTAAACACACGCAAACATATAAAAACTGCGCCAAGAGTTCGAACTCACGCGCACAACAAGCAATGTCATTGATAAATTTCCTTACCTTACGCTTGGCATTGAGAAGACACACGAGCACCTGGTGTAGAGCAAACAATAATTGGTTGTGTGAGAAAATGAAAACTAAATAATTGAGTCGTTGTGGACATATACTAAGGGGGACATTTTTCGGTGGTGGTGTCTAGGGGAGTGGTCTGTTAGCCTCAACACTAAAATAAACACAAAAAAACCCATACAAAACCAAACAAATGAAACACCGCATCACTAAAAGATATCGCCGCAATACCGCGATGCAGTAGAAATAAGGTGTTTTGGGGGTTCAGGCTGATTTGTTCGTATGCATCGGGTGTTTTCTGCAAAATCAGCCTAAAAATGTTCTTATGTTGTTCTTGAAATTGTTTTTATAAACAAAACACATGACTGCACACACTATCAACTGATTAAACCGTTGTGTAAACGTAGCATTTTGATAAACTGATGAATGGAACTAGCAACATTTGGGGAAGGTTAGCAGTTCTGATGATAAACTCTACCTGCTAATTACCCCTGGCCAGTAATAGGGTTACTATTCTTATCTAACTGGCAAGAGATTTTTATATAAGAACAATATTTTCACTTTTCAAATTAAACAAAATGTGTTCTTATGCATATGGTATCTTTTTGAGCAAATTTCAGCTTAAGTGTTCTTAATCCACTTGTTCTTTTATGCGGATTTTTATCGTATGGAGTTTCTTCACCAAACACCACACAAAAATCTAAGCAACACCGCAAACCCCGATGTCTCGCAAACCTCGTCCCAAAGTAATTTTTTTGTTTTCACTCCAGTTTGCGCAACAATAATACATCAAAACCTACTGTGGAACTTTACGTGTGCGATTGAATATGTATGTAGTGCGTTAATAGGAACTGAAAGGTCTCCTGAAACATGTCGGAGAGACTAAAAATTCGTCCAATTTCACGCTATTTTTAGATGCTATTTTGATAGTCTTTTTATCACATGCAACAGCTATATAAGATAGTATTTTAAAATAAAAGCTAATATGAAAGAGGCAAGAAATTGAACTGAGCGAAATGCCGTATGCAGGTTTGGCTTCTGCGAATGCTTCCCCCAAACAGATATCTGAGGACTCCTTTGACATTGTTTGACTACAATGCCACTAAATCCACAGAAATTTGGCTTTCTACACCAACTGCAGTAAAAGACAACTGCATTAAGAACATTTGAGAAGAAACACCATTATTGTCGATCATGATCAGACGCCTTGTTTTCTGCATGAGACCCCTTTCTTTCTAACGGCGTATAGGTATTCAAGACTTGTTATGTCAAAACCAATACGCGTACGCAAACATTAACAAGTAGTGACATACACATAGACACACATACATACATACATACTAGACATAACTTAAACGACCCTAGCATATGAGTTTATTTACTCTGACATCTTGTTTAGAAAAATAATAAACTTTATCACATAGTTGGGAACATCAATTTCAACGTTAACTGAATACACTTTTTCCAACTAATGCTGTGTGTCGACTGCACTGTATCCAATCTTTCTTTCGGATGATATACTGACCTGGTTCATGTCGGTCTTGTCAAGCAAAACTGATGTCTGGAACAAGGCGGTTGACTCGACATCAAGGTACTCGGTGCAGAATTTTAAGAAAAAACCAATATTTTCGGCCTGAAGGAATAAAGGAAAACAGATTTCAAATTGCGCAAAAGAGCCTCCTCGTGGGGAAATTGTATTGGCCGCGTCAAAACGCAATGACTAAATCGTTTACATGAGGACAAGCCCATATTCTTGGCAGAGAAGAAATTGTGTAGACTCACAGGGGGATGACAAGCACAGAAACCTCGCGCACGATGTAAACGCCTGGGAGAAGAACTTACGACTAACCCCACTACGTTCGCGCCCTGACGGCTTTTTTGCGCTCGTTTGTCTACTTTTGTTACATGTTGCTCGTTCCTACTAAAGATCCATACAAACGGATGCAAATTGTTGGCCAAAATTTAAAATGAAACATTGCAGGGCGCAACATGTTGCGTCCGTTTGCATGAAACCACAACAATGTTGGCACTTGCTGCGTATAGTTTGAAACAGGTCAAACTTTTGACGCAACAAGTCCCATTATTTTTATTGTTCTGTGACCGGCGGAATGTAGCGAAACAATGTTGCGTTCGTTTGCATGAAACCACAACGTACAATGTTGGCCTCGTTAAAGCATCTGTGCGTGCGCATTGCAAACTTTCTTCAGGAATATTATACCAGAATGCATCGCTTCTTTAAACAACAACCATCAATGTTGGTAGTTGTTGCGTTCGTTTGCATGCACCACGCAACCAGTTCCCGGAAATCTCAACATTGCTGGGCCAACAATTCATGTTGTGGCTTGTTGCAAGCGTTTGCATGGGCCTTAACAGATACTGACGCAGTTAGAACTATAATACTAACACCAACCTTGGCGAGTTCGTATTGTCAAACAGGGTAAGAGAAGTGTCTGTAATGTATAAGGAGAAATGTCACTATGCCGACCGATTCATCTTACTTTACTGGTTCTGTTTCCCCGAAATAAGCGATACAGCGGTCGATACGCTTCTCGCTAAGAAAAGTAAAATGCAATTTTTATCCCGCTAAGTGAGAAAACCGTTTACGGATATCTTTGACACTGAATTCTTTGCCGGAGATCGGGCCAGACGGCAATTGAGCACGAAAACATTTTTTAAATTTGATAATCTGGCCTGAAGGGGCGGGGACGCTCGCTGTACCTCTTAGGGTTAAAACCCTTGGTTTTGGTACCGCTTAGGGTGTTCAGAGCAAAATACTTACACTTACATACAACACGATATCTTTTAGGTGTACCGCGTTAAGTTGACTGGCATTTCATATAAACATCGGCTAATATAAGCTTTTATCTTCACTGCTGTGAAACCCATTGAAACTAGTTGGTTGTCTCTACGTTTTTGTTGGTACCTTTTAGCGGTAAAACTTATCTTAAGCCACACCCAGACAGGTACTTTTTAGTGGTTCAAATGAAATTTCTCGACAAGCATGCATTCGCACCCTTATATTAGAGTCCCTCCCCCCCCGTAAAAACAATCGCGAAGAGCAACAGTTCTTTTAATAGGCCCAGTTGCTCCAAACTTCGTCAAGCTTTAGGACACGAAAAACAGCAACCTGTTTGTATTTATATGTGTTTTGACTTAGGTATATTATTGGACCCGGTATTACATGCGTTATTTTATGTCTGGTGTAATTCTTAAGTTCGGTATGAAGTAGGGTATAGAAAACTGGTCTTACGGTTGGGAAATTGAGTCAGGCCAAAATGATTGTCGAGTACCCCCTTCACCATATCCAACCCCTACTCCCTCAGTCCCCGCCCAGCAGTCGAGAGAGGGAGATACTTACGTTAAAAGCTGTCATGTCGGCCTGGTTGATTTTACGAATGCTGCCAGAAACAAGTTGGTTTGCTAACCTGTCGAGTCAATGGAAAGGATTCAACGCAGAAAGAGAAAAACAAAACAAGGTGGTTTTTTTGCGCGTACATGTATGTGTGTGATAGGGCGGGTTTAATACTTTGCCCCGAGTTTGTGCCAGTGAATGTTGACCATTCAATTTTTTTTACCACACCCTATTTGAGCAAAAAAGGGGAAGGGTACAGCAATAATGATAGTGTCTTGATGTCAAAACGCCAAATGTGGGCGGGTATGCATTAGAGGACTTCAAGTAACCAACACGTTTCTCGAAAAGGGGAGGCAGTGAATGATAACGGTACGGTTCACATTTTTATCCGAGTGCTACTCTACATAAATACACAACTTTAATTGTTTTCCTTTTTCCATTTAAGAATGGTGAGCACACAAAATGCAATGACATTTTATGGTTTTTATCGTGAAAATCTAGCAGTCCATCCAAAGCTTTTTCGTTGCTGCATCATTACTGCTACACTGAAGAGGAACGATGTGGTGGAAGGGCCTATGTAGCTTGATTTAGATCGGAGCTGTTTGGCGTGTAATAAACTGTTTATTTTAGTCATCTAAAGAGAAAATGTTTGACATAAATAAATGCTAATATCAGTTATAATGTGGTAAAGGACGGTTTAACTAAACAACTAACTGTTTTGCTCAAACATTTCACCAAACTATGGAATGTTTACAACATTGGTTGCCGACATGACCGTTGCCAGCTGTGAAGGAAATGTCTTAGCTCCCCCAAATTTTGAACCGTAGACATAATTAATTTTGTTTATTTATGTTGTAATTAAAAAAGACTAGTATTAGTATTCGGTATGTAATCTCATTTATTATCGACATTTAGATTTGTGGGATTTTTTAATGTGGTCTATTTGTAAAATATACAGGAGAAAGAGCGTTATGGAAATTTTGAAAATTTCTCATTTTTCCTCCTCTTAATTGAAAGTTTCGCTTGGGCCGTGGCTGTTTGCATCTATGGACAAAAACTGTAAATGTGCGAGTCAGTGGGATACACTATATCCTGCATATGAATGTTTACGACACAATAGTAGAGGGAGTGGGGTCTTGTGGGGGGAATCATATCATTCCCATACTTGCAGAGTACTTTTCCGTCTCGTAGAGCTGCTTGGAAGGCATCCGGTCCTTCACCCATAAATACCACTTCGCCAATTTCGTGCTCAATCCATGCTCGAAGTTTAGCTTCATCCTCTGGGTCGTATTTTTCCCTTAACTAGAAAATAACAAAAATATCGTTTATATTAACTTAAAAAAACTTCAAAGAGGGAACGGGACAAGTCTTAGAAACGTCACAGCATGCACACTAAACCGTCAATCTTGCACAAAGCGAGTGGTATTGGTTTTGCCTGACATTTCATATATGTTGGTTCGTGTTGTCTTTAAATTTTAGTTACTAAACACGCAGCCCGAATTTGGCTATAACTACCAGTAGCCTCTGATTATTATCATGATATGACTTCGTTCATCGTATTGCTTGGTTACACTGAAAGCGCTGTGCAATAACCCTTTTATTTTTTCCTCTGCAGTCACAGTAACTAATACTGAATTATGATTGGTTCTTAGCGTATTCGTCAGCGTGCAAGATTTTCACGGCCTATCTCTGACCACGGTCATGGTAACATTTTGACTTGTTGCTGTTTTTTTACAGACGTCTCTGCAACATTTTTTGTTCAACTTTTTTTCGAACTATATTTAGAAAATCAGTAAAAATGAGAATGAATAAGGTTTCGAGCCCTTCCTTTTGCATCATCACGATATTTACTTCTCAGCATTCCTCGCAACGCCCTGTGATGCTTCGTCTCTGGTTCGCCCCTTGATGTGCTTGTTCGTTGGAGGAAAAAAAAAAGTTATTTACCGGCTTATGGTCGGTCCGCATAGGGAAAAGCACACACTTAACTGTTGTTTTGAAAAATAAAACCCGAATTTTTTTCTGCGTGGGCGAGTACGCTGAATACGGGTTTGATCAACAAAGGTTGATACGTTGTACGTTTTTCGCCTTTGAGATTTGACTTGGAGCGTTGTTAGCCCTTCGTCGGAGCAAACAAATGTCTTTTTACCCTGATGCTTTGCGCGCTTGTTTCTTTTTTCTACTACACAGGTAGCCCCAGCTGATTCTATAAATGGAATCTATAATGTCTAGTATTTGGTAAAAATAGCACAAATATGGCAATATGGCAATCAGTTAGTTTTTTGGCCGATTCTCAGTAATCAGTTATTCTTTAGCCGATTCTCAGATTTATAGCTAGGTTTTTTGATATCCATTATCAATAATTAACTAAAACTTTCCTCAAATCTCAGCAGCGCGGCAGTTAATTGTAGGCGATTTTCAGTAACCAGTCAACTCCATTCAGACTCTCCTAAATCCTCGTACATTTTTGGGTCACTTGAAGTAATTTGATGGTTAGGCTCGTTTCAAACGACGCGCGTGGATCATGCAAAAACCAAACCGAGTTGAGCTTGACCCAGTTAAATATGTACGACTTTACTCTTTAACACGAGAGTTGTTTCAAGTGTCGTGCCACCTTGGGAGTTTTAAACGGCGAGTTTCAGTCGAGCTATCATTGAACTTAACTGATCAGCACGATCTGTAAAAGCGCGTCGAATGAAACGGGCATTATTTTTGTTTTGGAGTTACAACATGGAATGGACTCACTATGTAACTAAATTGAAATGTCATTGTACACCCATTTAATAAGAAAAACCCTCCTGTTTATCAAGGTTAAGGCTAGTTCAAGTGCTATCATTTTCAATGCTATACTTAAAATCCCAAGTTTTAAAACGTGTGCGATAAGAAGCGAAACAGCTACTTCACGTTCCCCAAAAAGTGTATATTTTTCCCACGGGATGTCCTTTGAGACGATTTTCCTGTCCGATGATGGATGTAAGCTGCATTGCTTTTGCCTCAGGGTACGTATCTGAAAACTTTGAACTTATTGAAGGTTATCTCCGGTCATGCGCTCAATACTGAATAGGAACGACGCAAAAGCGTCTGTAGTTCTGAATTGTCTTGCATCTGTTTTTCTGTTTTTCTAAATGGGATAATATTCCCCAACAAATACTGTCAGTCTTCGATAGATGCGATTACTAAGTATGCTATAGTAGTTCTGTTGTCGAAATTACGGCTGTAGCTGGTTTACAGAACAGCAGTTTTTGTGTGCGTTCTTTTTGTCATGGAAAGGTGTAGTGTGTTTTTCTGTCGCAGTCCTGAATATGACCTGGTCTGATCGATTGATATAACTTACTTTAACCCAAAAAAATTAGCTTCGACTGTGACATATATAAGAGATTGGTCTTATAAGGTAATAAATTGCTATGCTTCTTTGGAATTTAAAGTTTACTGTTTTTCGAAATGTTTAACGAACAAAACAGCAGATTCCCTTAAATGGTTTTCTATATTTAAAAAAATGATCACATTCAGACTTTATTAGATTTTAAAGAACTAATTACTAATTTATAAAATTTAATGTGATAATTTTTGTGGCAAATTGCTTTATATTATATGGCTATGTTAGTAGCGTTGCAGTATCGCAAACGCAATATCTAGTTGGATTCAAATTCATGAATTCTGCCGCTTTAAACAGTTATTCTCACCATATGACAACTTGATCGAAGCTTAAGTTTGACTGATCAGTTCAGCTTATCATGACTATGCGCTCAGATACGAAACGGTAGATGCGATTGTTGTCAAGATAATAGAACTTGGAACATTATGCACCATCAAAGATTATCACTTTACAAAATAGCCAAAATCTTAATTTTAGCATTTAGTTCCTATGTAAAGCGTTAAATTACGAGTCTAGAAACTAAAAAGATTGAGCCATGCAAAATAGTTATTCTTAATCTTAGAATGTCATGGCAAAGATTATGCAAAAAGACCCGACCACCCATCAACTCTTTCAACCCAGCTGTACAGTCATTTTAAACAACTACTCAATAAACACGCTGTCTTTTAAAGTATTAGAGGATATTCATATTTATAGAGAACAATTACTGCTGCTCCAATAAAAGTCCAACAATCTTCAATCTCGATAGATACAATCATCAGCGGTGTTTGTGAATGACTTGGTCACGCCCAAGTTTTCACAAAACTTTCAGAGTTTATACTTCCCACGAGGCGGGACATCGCAACTGTAAAAACCACAAATTCCCTTTTTCTGCCACAAACTTAACAACGCTGGGTAAATAATTTTAGTTCTGTTTGCATGTAGCTGTAAAATTGACTGTTTTGGGGCAGCTAGAGATGTGTCTACAGTTGATGACTGTCTTTTAAGATGGGAAATAAGAATTTTGAATACTAAATCGAGTAATATTGTTATTTGTGAGTTTTTGGATGACAAACGACGTTTTGCAAGGGGCTTAGGTAGAGTTTTACGACGTGCCGAATCGTTGGTCAAGCTAAACATCTCACCTCAATTAATACTGACCAAATTTGGTTCGTTCTGAATACAGGAAGACGTAAGTATGAAGATTATTTCGCCGCAGTCACCTTTTGAGACTAAGAGGTTAGTTTTGATCGAGGATAAAAATTTAGCATGTCTGACCTTGAGGCCAAGAGGGAAAAAAACTATTCATCAAAAACGCATTACATTTATTATAAAGTTTTCTTTGCAGTTATTCTGATTGAGAAGATAAATGTTTTACAATCGTGGCATTATCGAATCGGCATAGCATTTTTGGTTTGCCTGCTGTCCTTTGAGTTTAAGCGCGTCACTGATGCAGTGTTTCTTGCTTCTCGGAACGTCAAGCTCCCATATTTAATCACCAAATCAGCACTAGCTTGATATTTGATTCACGTCTTTAAATTCAACGAAGGGCGCTGTTTTATGCCGAATTCAAAAATCATTTCCATGCTTTTTGACCGCGAAAGATTTATCGAAAGAAACCCATTTTATGCCAGAACACCTGGGAATGAAATGTGGGAGAATGTACCGAAAGAGACAACTAGTTGGCACACCACATGTGAACATGTCACCATGATCTTTAAAAGTTCTCTGTGAAAAACAAATATTCTACGTGGCGATTCTAGTATACCAACCTTTCGGCTACTTTGCGCCGTTAATCCATAACCAGAAGGACGTGTTGCTTGCGACATTTCGAACGAGCAGAAAAAAATGATGATTCCGCTTCAGTAACAGAATAGAAGTAGTCTTGTGCCGAGGCTAAATGAAATCCTCAGAAATGATAGCTGACAAAACGCCCCGCGAAAAAATGCCGTGTGAATTGAAGGGAAGAAAAAGGATATTTATATCTCTGTCACGAAAGCTCACTCGCAGCGGGTAATCGATAAAACGCTTCAGTAAAAGACATCTTAGATATCTGCCAGGTTATTTCCGAAATGCTTGGAATATTTAACCTTTGAGATGCCTAAAAAAATTTTCCTTCAGACTATAAAAAGGTTAAATAACGCAATTGGCACAAACACGCTAAACACGGGTAAAGCCCATCACACACTAGCCGATTTTTTGTCGGGAGACCTCCGATTTTTTATCGCCGACAAAAAATCGGCTA
>JAOBRG010390481.1:0-10629 GCA_027574985.1 Umimayanthus nakama | reverse complement strand
GGGGGGTTTGCGGAGGAGGTGCTGGGAGATGCTTAGCGCCTAGAATTTAAGCTTTTTTAGACTTGCCACAAGTCGACTCGCTGGAATTTTTTTTTAATGAAGCAGGGAAGAGTATTTCGAGGTCTGGAATTTTTTTTTCACTAAAGTAGTGAAGAGTATTTCGAGGTTTCTCAAGTGCCAAATAGAAAGAAACCGAGTGCTGAAGGCGCGAGTGAGCTTCGAAATGCCGAAGGCACTATAAAGAATTGTGCGGAGGACTTTGCGAAAGTCTAGCTTTTTTATACACATATCACAATACTTTCCTGAAAAAACATACTTCCTGGATGTCCTGGAATCGTCTGGTTTGACCACGTTGCAAGACCGACAGGAAGTCTCCACTCTGAGAACGAAGTATTCCATTAGTCATTGAACAATAACAGTAACAATCACTGGCACTTTTTAACAACATACTTTTGTTAAGGTTTGGGCTACAACATTGTCTTTTATCAAATCGGATCTATCGTTTGTAGAGTAAAGGATGACCCGTTGACAGAGTGGCCTTTTAGCGATATTTTGTCCAACAAAGACCATGCGTTGCACAGTCTTCTTCCCAATGTGGACTGTGCTGGACCCCTAAATAACTAGTTGTTTTTATTTGTTTTATCATTAGCTCTATAATTGTTTTATTGTTAGCATTAATGAGTTATGTAAATTCAGTATTTAAGGAATTGTTATTGTAGAATATATTGTTTTTAAGCCAACGGCTGCCTTTTTTTAAAACTATTAATAAACCACTTTACTTTACGAACTTAATCTTGTCCTATAAGCATGTCCGCAACACTATGCAAACGTTGTTAAGTTTTGTAATCAAAGGTTGAAGTAACTGATAGCTTTTAAAAAGTCGTACAATCTCTGCACAGTTTTGACTGTATTAATTGAAAACGCAAAGCCCATTTCTTTTGATGTCATGAATGGTCCTTGAAAGTCTAGAACAAATCGAAGTCCTTTCTAAGTGTCGAAAAAAATGAAAAAGTCAATAGTTTAGAATTGCATTCCACGACCTTTCTTATTTGCTTAGTTTTCAGTAATGTTGCAAGCGAAAGCTGTGTGTGTGTGTGTGTGTGTGTGTGTGTGTGTGTGTGTGTGTGTGTGTGATGGGGGGGGGGTTAATCTGCAGCGAGAGACGGGGAGGTGAATTATATTTTGGCAGGCGAGGGAGGGAGACTTGGATGTAACAGTAGTCTAGGCTTACTTTAAAGTAATTTTGGAGCGTATGTGTCTGTGTGTCCACAGATGATTGGCACAGTTGTGGAGCACAAAGATGGAGGGCAGTCTGGTGGCTTGTTTTCTACTTACGAGATCCTGAAAGTGAGTGGATTCATTAACTATAGAAATCTGATTCCGTCAAACAGTTGACATTCCTTCTGGTAGACAAACTACTCCACCTTCCATCTGTAACTTAATCTTTACAATTATCAGCGTACATCTATACAAAACTGTAGCACAGCACTCCGATAGTTTGTAAGTTCATAACTGCTGTATGTTTTTCTTTACGGTGGTTTTGTTGATCATTTACATATCTTGTTGTCACAAGACTTTTTTGGCTCCTTGTTTAAATTGTACGTTGATGTACTGAATTAGAATTTAAGCACTAGAACAACCTTCCTGAAGTTTACCTATCATCAGATGTTTTTACTAGGGTCATCTCAACATATTTTGCGTTGATACAACACAGAATTTTTAGTTACATTCCGTAACAATTTTTGGGGTAACTTTGTACAATCTCATGAAAGTGGAGTCTCGCGATTTTTCTTTACAAAACTACTGCTATAAGATATTGTTCCTTGGAATCCTTGGTAAAAGTTACTGAATGAAACAAAAATAGCTACTTGTTAACCGAGAGCGAGGTTTGTTTTGCGAAATACCAAACTGATGCCTTGCTATGTTGAGCGGGATCGATGCGGCAAGACCGAAGTTTGATATTCTGGTAAAGACAGATTTTTCCAGGTTGAAAAGTGTTGTGTTATAAAGATTTTTTTCTAAAAACAACAATAACACAGTGCAGTCGTAAATTTTTTACTTCATATAACCGGTTATGCGCGCGCCTAGGTCGTTAGTGGTAGCATGCAATGCCTTCGGGTAATATATCCATGGAATCCAAACCGCTCAACAACCAATCAGAACGCGCGAAGAAATTTCTCGGTTCAGCACTCGTAACTACAATCCAGTTTGATCGTCCTCTAAACTGAGGCAACTCTGTCGTGTTTTTAGCTCCCGCGGCAGAATTATTAGTAAGAAGTTGTTGTTTTATATCTTTGATGTGCATCAACGAGCTGTAGCAAGACTGCACAGTCATGTTGTGGTTATGTTGTCCCGTACCTGCCCAAGTAAATGGGTTTGATCAGTCTGCTCCGACGAAGGGCTAACGCTCGAAACGTCAGCTAAACACTATATCTCACAGGCGAAAAACATACCATATCAACTTTTGTTGATCAAACCCATTTATTTAGCGTACTCGCCCACGCAGATAAAACAGTTTTTTTCAAAACTAGTCTCCCAGTGTTTTACCTGCCCAAGGTTGATTTAACTACATGTTTATCTCCTCCATAGATTGATCGAGTGATTAATCAGAAGTTATGGGAGAAATACGTCTACAGGAGAAGACAGGTTTGTTTATGTTTCAATCGCATTGTTACTACATGGTCATACAGGATAACGATCTCAGTGTAGGAGATCAATTCGGTGTCTACACCGAATTAAGATGAAGAGACAAGTCCAATCTATCAATGCTTGTAAAAATCCAATCTTTTCAGTACAACTATTTTAACCGTTGCTTTGGAATCGAAAATACGAATAGACCCTGCATTAAGTTCATGGTTCAGAGGTTTAGACTTCCTGTCGTGTGTCAGTGTGTACACGATAGACTTTGAGGATTTGCACATTGTAACCACTGTGATCTTTCTCTAACAGATTGGCGAGGGGAACCACAATCATCCCAACGAACGAATGCTGTTTCACGGTACGTGCCGGTTTATTGGATGGTTTAAATCGGGAGAAGGGGAGTTAAAACAGGGGGAGCTTGTGACCGAGTTAGGCTTCACTATATACACGAAAACTGAGGAGAGAACATCTTTCTGTCATAAGATCGAACAGTTTGTTTTTAAATGTAACAAAAGTATACTGCAACCTACTGAAATAATCCTAGTGGCGAGAAAAAAACAAGAGGAGGGAGAGGAGGAGGGGGGAAGGGGGGTGGGGCGGCTGAGACGAGGACGCTAGGGCTACATTTTGTCTGCTTGCACTGGGTGTTTTTGTAAGTAAGTAGTTTGGCTTGTGCTTTGGATCCTGCAAAAGCTTTGTTGGCTAGTCAGTAAACAAATACTACCTACTGTACAACAACAGTAAGAATTGTAATATCCAGCGGGAACTAGTCGCGAATAGGACATTTGGTGACAGTCCCGTTCTAAAATATATAAGAAAAAACATTTTCAAGAAAACAAAAGTTGATTAACGTTAAACAACGTACAAAGTAGTACGTTGTGACTGAAAAATCTTGCGAGGTGGGCCGGGTGGAGGCTGTAGTATGTCAGTGGAGTACTCAGAATCGCGTACTGGAGAGGTGAAGCAGTGGACTATCGATTATTATGTTGGACAGGGGCAGGGTTCTCCCCAAAGCGTACTAGTGAGGTAAAATGCCCTGCTCTTTTATGAGATTTTGAGTGTTATGCACATTTATGCCATTGTGATGCAAATTAATGACGTTGTTAAATGCAAATTCCTGCCCCTCTGACGCTAATTTCCACACCCTTCTGGGGAGAAGTCTAACTGGGGATCAATTGAAATAAAGGAGACTGATGAGACTGCAAGAACTAGTTATGTACGGGATGTTTGATATCTCTGGAGGTTTTTGAAATTTCCTGTTGTTGTTGTTATTATTTTTTTTATTATTATTATTATTATTATTGTTGTGATAATGATGATGACGATGATAGTGATGTAATAACTGTTTTAATCCATAAGCACTGAAATGTCTTACGTCATCTTGTGTTCGTCGGCTCTCAATTCGTTATCTGAACATTGTAGGGTCGGCTTTTATAAGCGCCATTGTACAGAAAGGTTTCGACGAGCGTCATGCGTACATCGGCGGCATGTTTGGTGCAGGTAAGCGTTTCGATCTACCCTTCTAGATTGTATTTTGTTTACAACTAGTTCGAAAAGTTTAACCACTGACAAGCGCCAGGCACAAGACACAGAGACAAACCTGCGTGCCGGCGGAGGTGACTACGGGACGGCCGAGGCATTTTGACCATCAAAGCTGCTTATGAATGTTTATCAATTTAATTTGATTTGAAATTATGAGAACTAGTTTTTGAAAGCAGTAGTTTTGCATGGCGGAACTGTAATACGGCAATGTTAACTCAATTATAGTAAAGCAAAATACACTAAGTAAAACGTTAAAACACTAAAACAGAAAATGTCCTTACAGATTGCGCGAAGTGCAGTTTCAGAGGTCTTATATACCAACACTGTGGCAAGACCTTAAACATTGTGCAGTCAATGACGCTCCTGCCCGGTTTCTTGTGCTTATAAATCAGCACCAATCTCTGATTCTCTGATCACCCGTAAACACCATCCCCCCCCCTCCCCCTCCATTTCCTCTTCCTCCAACACCACTCGAATGACTCTCATTCGTTGATCGCTTTTCTCAGAGAGATCAGTTGCATTATTTTGGAGTAGGTCTGATCACGTATGCATCGTTTCCCAGGGATCTACTTTGCCGAAAACTCCTCCAAGAGTAACCAGTATGTATACGGCATCGGTGGAGGCACAGGCTGCCCAGGCCATAAAGAC
This sequence comes from Umimayanthus nakama, assembly GCA_027574985.1. NCBI lineage: Eukaryota > Metazoa > Cnidaria > Anthozoa > Zoantharia > Parazoanthidae > Umimayanthus > Umimayanthus nakama. The sequence goes on along the minus strand of JAOBRG010390481.1, from coordinate 5,799 downwards.
AAATCCTGTTACATTTGCCACAGGTAACCCGTTGGGTATTTGTTTAGTTCAGTTTTCGTTACGTGTTTTGATGCTGTAAACTATGAAATGTTAAGAAATTATTAACGGGTTTTTTTTTACATATTTTCTCCTGTAAACTTTGTTAGTTATTGGTAATTTAACTTCGGTTTAAAAAACAGACAAAATCCGAGGCAGAACTTTTGTAGCTCCAGCGTCATTGAAAAGTATTAAGAAGTGCAGCACTTTTCCAGACCTTGCGGTTCATAGCTACAGCTTCACGAAGTTTGGGAAAATAACCCTAGGTACTGGAAAGCTATGGGAGCACGCTTAGATATAGATTAACTACTGTCCATAAGAAAGGATTAATGGTATGAGATGTATTGATTGACATATGTTATAATCATGTTTTCAGGCAGCTTCTGCTGTGCCGAGTAGCACTAGGCAAACCGTACTATCAGTTCTCGGCGATGAAGATGGCGCACTCTCCCCCAGGACATCACTCTGTTATCGGCCGACCCAGCACTGGGGGACTGTCCTTCGCGGAGTATGTTGTGTACAGAGGAGAACAGGTAAGAACCCACAGGAAACAGACAGTTGCTCATAGGAAACATAGCAAACAGACAATAACATTTTCTATTTCTTTTTATTGCCATTTCGTCTGTCCGTCTTAAGTGTTGCTTTATAAGGCAAAACAGGAAGAGATATCAGAACATCAGATCAGCTACATAACGACAGTTGTTCATAGGAAACATAGGTTAACAGAGACTGACATTATTTACTTCCTATTGCCACTACTTCTGTACGTTTTAACAGCTGTCTTATAAGACAAAACAGGAATAGACATCGGAACAGCAACATTACTTGTATGCGTAAGTGCCAAAGCGAAGAAACAAATGAGACCACCTCGACCAGAAAGCGTGACAAAAGTATAGAGACAATTAATTGACAGAGAGAAAAGAACTTTACGTGTAACAGATGCATAAAAAAGCCGCAAAGATAAATAGCGAGTGACACCTATACTAAGCATAAATGTTGGAAATGGGAGGGCTGTACGTTATCAACTCATCTATCTATCTATTCTTCTGATCATTCTTAATAGTTTGACGTTCCGTTGTCTAGAAGTTTCTTTCTCTTGGGGCTTGAGTAAGTCCTCTGGGACATTGTCCTGTCTCCTGCTCCATTGCTATTTTAATTTATCTTAGCTTAAAATCTTTGTGCAAGGAACCCAATAAAGTTAAAACTGAGTAAAGTTAAAGTTGCTTTGGATTCTTGCAGGCTTACCCAGAATACCTCATCACCTACAGAATTGTCAAAGGAGACAAATTAGAAGCAGAAGGCGTACAAGCGACACCTTGACTCTTGCCCTCCCCTCCCTGGGCATGTTCTCGTATCTTTCGACCAAAAAACGTTCTGCGATTGTTTCCACAATTCTGCACCTGCAGCTCTTTCATGGTACTAGTGTATACGGCTGAGAGTGAGACACGCTCCATTGACGGACGAGCCTGCTGTGAAATGGCCAGTACTTCCAGCGGGAGATCTAAAGCCCGGCGCACACAAGAGGAATTGGCTAAGCAAAAAGTCTGGCGAGGCCGTTAGCTCAGCTGTTTCCTCCCGTGTGCGCGTAAATTTTGGTGAGATTTTTGCCTCGCGAGGTCGTGAGACAAAAATCTAACATGTTTGATAATTTTTGCCTCACCAAAATTTACGTGCACACGGGAGGAAACAGCTGAGCTAACGGCCTCGCGAGACTTTTTGTTCAGCCGTTTCCTCTCGTGTGCGCCGGGCTTAAGTGTGCATGCACTCGGGGCGCAGTTTCGCAAAAAAAAATCACTAATAATAACAAGCTACAATCAAAAAGGAACTGTGGGATGTGTACTCCACAAATTTCAGTTATGTTTATGTAACAGGCACAACTAAGGAAAGTTTTGTTCTCGAAAATGTTTTGGAATTAAGTTATACTTAATCTAATGCGCACACGCAATGGCTGCGTAACATCTATCCCTGTATGGTACAAAAACAAAACGTGTGACTGGTTACGGTTAAGTAACTTTATTGTCGGAATTTCAGCAGCAAAAATTTGATCTTGTTATAATAGAAAAACAGGACGTTTGCTGTGTAACCAGGCTGATGTCGAAACCACCCACAACGGTGAAGAATGCTCAACTTCGCTATGTGTTTGTTCGAGACGCGGCACAATAGTTGATAGTTCCGTGTTTTGTCTAAAATTCTGCCCAAACGAGTCGATTTTTGTTTGCATTGATTTGCATCTACGCTGTGTTTAGACACAAGGAACATCGGGTGACAATTATAGAATGACGTGATGAGAAATGACAAAATGTTTTACACTGACCTATTCACATTCTTTGCAATCTTGATTTGTCCAAAAATAACCCTCTTTAATACTAAAATCGCAAGATTATCATATTCGAACAAGCGCCCAACCTCGATAAGCCCCCACTGTCCCCTTCCCGCGCCTCCCCGAAGAAAAAATATATCGCAAAGTTTAAAAGCCTAGGGCGCTTGTTCGAATAAACAGAGTACTTATTTTGTTTGGCTTGACCAGCTCAGTGTAACATGGCAGACTACTTTATTAGAATGCGCCCTTGCATCTGAGGTTGCGCTTTCAGCCTTATTATTGAAAATGAACTGTGCAGAAACAGCAGTATAGATTTCGAAGATATTGTGAGGGTAACTGAAAAGTTCTTTTAATCTGCACCCTTCAGAGACTGAACCCGACAGCTGTGTTAGCGCATAGCTTCAATGATGAGACTAGAAACTTGTGGTGATGGAAATAAACATAACTAAATAATTTTCTTTCGCTTACGCCTGGTTCACACTAGTGAGATAAGCACAAGCACAAACGCCGGATATACACACGCGCAGAAATGGCTTGGTTAGTGGGTGACTGATTCTGCGCGTGCGTATGCCTGATGTTTGTCCTAGTGCTTGTGCTTATCTCACTAGTGTGAACCAGGCTTATTATTGCTAAGATGCTTTTTCCAAATAGAAAAAAACTGAACTCATACTATTAGTCTAAACATTGTGCATGCTAGAAGTTATAACTTGTCACGGCGAGAAAATATAACTACCGCTAACTTTGTAAATAATATATTAAATTTGTAAATAAAAGATTTAAGTTTTAAGCCTGCTTATGTCTCTTATTCTTACACTGTGTTCTGTTTCTGAGTTGTTTACGCTTCGTATGTCGCTGAGAAGTCGAAGTTATTGGCGGTTAAGTTGGTTCATCCGAGCTGGTTAAACACGATGGATAGTGACCGCTGACCGAGAGGTCTGCTAATTAGTAGGCACAGGAACAACCGAATTTCAGTAGCACGTGCGCTCAGAGTTTGTTTCCTCAGTCGCGACTAGTTATCGTGAATGTCGAACAGAGAGCTTTGTACATGCATGGTTTATTTCCCTAGTTCTCGTACGTAGTGGAGAGAATTTTTCTCGAAACCAGTTTTGCTCTACTAGTAACAATATATCGTAGAAACTAGTATTGACTAAAATTGAGAATATTTCGGTGTTAGCGAGTGATTTGACAGCAAGATCAATCGCTTGTAATAAAAACAAACTCTAAATGAATGACGCGACTGACAACTGGCCAGTAAGAATAAATTTGAAATGCTATGACAGACGATTTTTAGTGGCTTAAAAAGTTCGTGATCAGACAACGCTTGTTCCCGTTACGGATTTGACCCGCAGCATGTTTGACTGATTTACATCCAACAAAAACCAATTCACAAGTTGAAAACAATTTTTACGAGAGCACGTGTTACCGAGAATAAAACACAGTTGAGATTTAAAAAAAGACAAACAAATAGTTGTTCAAGATCTTAAGCTAAAGTGTGGCTTAACTTCACCAAATCCGGGTTTACAAATTTTGAGCTCGTACAAGTAAACCTTATTTCGAACCATAAATACCCCTTTTATATAACTTGGACTCGCACTGTCTAGTAGACCATTGCGCTTGACTTTTTTTTCTTCTACCAAAATATGAACCATGAATCCTGTTTCATAAACCCAGAGCTTTTAGAAATACAAGGAATGTCAAGAACCCTAGTTTTGGCGGGCGGCGCAAGGATGGAATTCAATCCTTTTTCTTAGTTCATTGTGAAAAGGTCTTGCGACAAACATAGATTACGATGCAACATCACTAGCATAAGCGCGAGTAACAACATTTTGTCTTGCGCTAGTGTTGAACACTACACAATCACAGTAATATGAAGACTTGTCGTTCACTTGTGCTTATGTCGTGCCTCACACTTTCAACAATTGCGTTTTAACGATGAAGTATAAGGATCGACCATTTAACTTTTGTTGGGGGGGGGGGTGGAGTTTTTTGAAGAAAAAAATTCTTGCAAGCAGTTTTTCGATGAAAAAAAATGCATGACAAATCCAAAGGTGGAAAAAAATATCTTGCACTAGTCTGAAGGTGAAAAAATAATGTTGCGAAATACTTTTAAAAAATTCTTGCACAGCTATTCGACATGGAAAAAAAATCTGCTTTGTATGTCAGTGTGAAAAAAAAAAATTTTGCACTGAAAAAAACTCCACCCCCCCCCCAAAAAAAAAGTTAAATGGTTGACCCCTAAGGCGTGTCATTCGTTCATCTAAGCATACGGGGCTAGAGGGAGAGAGTGCAAGAGAGGCGGACTGCGAAAAATAGCTCAGTTGGAAGTAGCCAGAAAAGGGGCGAACAACACGACGCACGAAGCAGGAGATAAGGACGGGAAAAGAGAGAGAAATAGAGGGGCGGGAAAGAGTGGGGATAAAACAGAAAATGCGAAGGGAATTTAATTCAAGGGGGAAGAGGACAAACCAACTTTTTGTTCTAGGCGGAAAGCGCGACAGAAGGAAACAGAACGCAGACAACAAAAACCATTCCCTCCCTTCACCTGAATAAACCTGAGCAAAGAAGTATTTGGAACCTAATTTGTGTTTTAGCAGGAGCCCATCAATTGGAGTCTCAATCTCTACTAATTTATTGAGTTAACGCTTTCCCAAATAGCTTTATTTTTGGAACGGCTTTTTTTCCCGCGAAAAGAATCGTGTTTCTATTGATCTCCTCATAGACGTTGTTAAATTCTTTCCTTTACTTTTGCTATCAGAGGATGTGCTGTATTCGCTTGACAACAGATCGGCCGTATCAGAACTTTCTCTGATAAATCATCTAAACCTTCCTCGCTTTCTGCATCGCAGTCCGCCTTTTTTAACTCTATTCCGCCTGGGCTTTTTTTGGATGGTTAAATCTGGGGGGGAGGGGGGGGGATGGCGGAAAGTGCCCGCGGCCCATAACTCTAAAACTACTAATGATAATGAAATGAAATTTGGTGAGGTAGTAGAGGATCATAAACTAATTAAATTGGTGTAATTTAACTGGCGTATGACGTCATCAATACGTCATAATGACGTCATAACTGCCAAAATTTTCGATTTTTACCAAAATTTTCCTTATCAAAATAGAAGAGTTTAGAGACGTTTCTGACTTCAAAAATCGACAAATAAACGGCACAAAATGTAATTAAAACTACCTTTTCCAATAGAAACAACAGCATTATAAGAAAATTGAGTGATACAAACAGTGATTTTTTCAGCGAAAGTTTGATGTTCAAACCTTGCATTAGTTCTTACGCTATAGCTTTCAAATTTTACTCAAAATCCTACTATTTAACGTATTTATAGTGTAATTTATAGTGTAACTAAAACTGTTTTATTTCTTTTTTCAACGTTTTTAAATGCAAATTGACCAAGATAAGCTTTCAGTTTTGACAAAGTGCAAAGTACACGGCCGCCATC
>JAOBRG010390459.1:0-10629 GCA_027574985.1 Umimayanthus nakama | reverse complement strand
CTAACCGTGATATTGTTCAACAATAGTATAAAGGGGGGGTCTTGAAATACTCCTACCAGAGAAGAGGGGGGCCCTTAAAAATTGTTTCACTCTTCAGGGGGGTCCCGAATTTTTGTCCCGAAAAATTTCATTTCTCCTCCACCCCCCCCCCCTCCAACTTAAATTCTGACTGGTCCCTAAGATAGAAATATCCCCGAGTTTTTTGAGAAATTCTCAAAAAAAGCCTTAAATATCTCCAAAAAAACTCTAAATATCTCCAAAAATATTCTAAGTATCTCAAAATATCCGAAAATTCCGAACCTTTAAAAGCTGAAGTTCTTCAACTTGGACACTTGCAATTGAAATTAAGATACAAAAATAACAAAAAATCTTATATAACAGTACGTAATTTGTGTGAACATCTGGAATGACAGCAAATTGATTGCATTTTAAAACAAATTCACAATAATATTTGTATCTGAGCTTATCTGGGGTTGTGTTTAAAGACACTCAAGTGGACATGGTAATGATCAACTGTGTGTGTGGTACGCCTGCATTGAGAGAGAGAGGAGTTACCCGAAGGATTAGGTTTAGGACGTAAGATACACACAGAGATACTAAGTGTAGCGTAGTACGTATGTATACAAGGAGTGTCGTGTTTAATATCCTCGGAGTGTAGTGTTAGACATTTGGTACACCCAGAAATATCAAATGTATTGTGGTATGTATGTATACAGTGGTTTCGTGTCACCCATAGGGTGTAATGTAGGACATCTGGTTCACCCAGACATGCCAAGTGTTGCGCGGTATGTGTGTTAGTGTAGGAGATACGGTACAGACAGAGGTATCCAATGCATGTTTAGTATTGTAATATGAGGTTAGGAGTTCTGGTATACATGCACACAAACGTTTTAAGTGTATCCTTGCATACATGTATACAATGAATGACATATACATTACCCGCAGATGTAGAGTAGAAGGTCAGGTGTACAAAGACATATCAAGTGTATAAATGTATGTACGCAGGTTATGTCGTATTTTCTTTAAGATGAGGTATAGGAGGTCTGACGTTTCAAAGATATTGTTCTGTGTCTGTAAACACGGAATGACGTGTTACCCGCAGGATGTACTGTAGGACGTCCGGTACACACAGACATATCAAGCCAAGCAGCCCGTATACCACAGAACCTGATACCTCGTGGAACCTGGCCAGCTTTGTTGGAGGAGCGGGCCTGGGAACTGATATCATGGTCGTGAACCACTCAAATGCCATATTTTGTTGTGTTTCCTAAACAAAAGATAATATGCTTTCAAACAAGATGAAAAACATTTGTATTGGAAAGTAAACGTTTTAAAGAAATTCGGAAAAAACGAAAGCACGGCTTTTACGTACTTAATTATCCAAAAGTTACAGTAACATTTGACTAAGTTAAAAAAGATTGTTTCAACGCAGTTCGTAACGCCACGAGACCAAATAGATCTTGTATAAACAAAATCTCGTTGAAATTTTTTAGTGATAAGAGCCAATTTAGAAGGTTAAAAACAGATTACAACGATTTTTTTCAAAAACGGCAAAAATAGTTTTTTGTTACAAGACAAAATAGTGTATTGGTATGTAGCACTTGCCAAAAGTCTGGTCGTGTTTTTTGAAATTTTTAAAACAAAATAAAAAATGGGCGATGTGGTGACAATGCCTATGTTGTGACATCGCCAATGTTGTTAAACTGTTTTTCTAAAGTACCTTCCCATATAAGCGAAATGGTATATTCAGTGCATTTGCGGCATTTCAGTTTAAGGGATTTCTTTTGGTAGAACAAGAATTAACCTTGCATGCACGTAATTTAAGCTTGGTTCACACTAGCGACGGAGACGGAAGCACGAAGCTCCATATAAACTCTGTAAAACGGAGACGGAACAGAAGAAAAGGAACCTTTCCGTTCTCTTCTGTTCCGTCTCCGTTTTACAGAGTTTGTATGGAACTTCGTGCTTCCGCCTCCGTCTCCGCTTCCGTCTCCGTCGCAAGTGTGAACCAAGCTTAAGAGTTGCATCTGAGATCCAAGACTAAAGTTAAATTTTAACCCTATTCGGTCCAGGTTTTCTCAAAAGTGCCTGGGCTAACAGCTGTATTATCTGTTGTTATGATCGTTGTAAAAAGCTGCTTTTTGTATTTGTTTCATTCTGTATCGTTTTAAGGTGTTTGATATTATTGTCGGGGTTGTGGATGTGCCCACGGCCTGCAGCTTAAATGGCATGTTACGTCAAAATTTAGGTTTTTGCAAAATCTCGCTTTTCAAGTCTTCGAAAAACAAAACAAAAACAAACGATAGAAATTGGAAACGTCGCTTTTATAAATGACAGTATTTTACAGAGTTTGAGCTGTGCAAAGCTCGCAATCCTTCAGAGGAGTTAAGGATATTTTTTAAAAACTTGTCCCCAATCCAGACCAAATAAAATTTATCTATACACTTGAATACATTTTTGCACCAAAGTTGATTCAGCTGAGCACATAGTATAGATAACTTTCTCTTTTGAGGAAAAAATGTCTTGTTAACTTGGAATACGAAGACTAGTCGGTAGATTTGTCAAAAGGCAGTCGATGTTCGCCTAACAAAGCGCGACTCCACGTCAGCACTTACCTGTGTTACGTTTAAATAAGTTTCACTTCAGATTGAAAAAGGCTACACTGTCACCTTAAATCATATTCCTAAACTACTTCTTTTTTGTCGAAATATACTTTGTGAATTGTGTTATTATGACAGCAGGGGTAATCGCTAATTTGTTAAGAAGACATTCCCTTCAAACTTGTATTCTCAATTCTAAAAATAGTAACAAGTATACATAGTATTCCCACTCCACTTCCCTCCTTTTTTTCCTCTTCTCTTTTCTTCGTGCTCGTACAAAGTGATTCGACTTTCTTGATAACCATTTGGGTTCGGAAAATACCGCACTTAATAATATAGATCGTTTTCACTCAATCTTAAGAGATACAAGAGACAATAAACAAACAAAAGGTGATCAGAAAACTCTATTGTTACTTGGTAAGATAGCACTTTACGCGCGCTCTGATTGGACAATAGAAATTAGATATCCACTAATTATTCACCGAAGTGGCGATATTCACCAAGCCGCGAATTCCTACCGCGGGTGACCAACATTACCGGGGGGAAATTTGCCATGATATATTTCCGTAGAAAGATCAACATGGAAAATAGAATTTACCGTGACAAGTACCGAGCTAGTATGCAGTTTGAAATACCAAGTTAAAGTAACCAATCGCATTACAGATTTTGACAGATACGTGGAATTTGGTGCCAATTTTCTGAATTTACCGAACCGATTAATATAATTACTGGTTTATGTGGGAAATGCCAAGACGAAGTCAACGCGGTGATGTTTACCACGGCATTACGCTTTTTCGTAACACGTGTAAACTCAGCTAATAGAGAGCTTATATAAGCAAACAGGACGGGTAGTAAACGAGCTCGAGATCGTGACCGAATATGCAATGGACTTATCACAAAATACAATCACTGCACGTGGGAATGCAACCACCTGGCCACTTTTCCGCCGTCGTTCTCAGAATCAGTACGTGAAAACCTAAACTTTGGAGTTTTAATTTGTAGAGAATGTGAACGTTATAGCACGAAGTATTTCAATCTTCCTGCAGCCTTAAAAGCAAAGCTTCTACTTTTTCATATTCACACACCTTCAGGCCAAACAAAGAAGAAACGCATGAGTTATACAAACGTTAAAAAGGAAAACGGAAAGTTCAAAACTCAGCAGCCGTTTTCGTCGACTGGTTCCCGTCCTAGCTGCTTCAGGTCCCTATTAATGTCAGATGATGGCTGTTTATAGCTACAGGAAAACCAATTACTTGATTCTGATTGGCTAAGAGCAGCGCAACTATTTTGTAACTCTGTTCATACAAAGTGCTAACTCCATGCAATGTCTACTACAAAAAAATATGCAATATGATTGGCCAGGAAACATTGCTATTCAAAATAAACCAATCAAGAGTAACAAGAAAGTTGCGTGACCTGGCGCGCTATGCATGGTGTGACAAGAAATTTGATAATGATAGTGGCATCAAAGCCGTATTTGAACAATCGCTGTCTGCTAAATAAAAATGTGACTGAAAGCCGAAGCGTTTATATAATAAAACATATTTTCAGTTAGTGATTAACAAGTAATAAAAATGTTTACTTGTTCAATATGGAATGATTGTTAGTTTTCATTTGTGTGTTTTAAAGAGCTCAAATTGCGTCAGTCACCCTACGGGCCTTGCGCATTTTTGATGCTTTTTAATACCCACTCGTGCAAATTAATTCCATATTGAACTTGTAAAGGTTCGATTACCGATACTAGTTGAACATGACGTCTTAGCTGTCGAACTGAGTTGGTTTAGAATTTAATTCTGGCGTATCTCCTTTACTGAATCCGCTCGGACGTAAACATGTGATCAGTACCGAGTTCCTAGAATAATTAAAAATCAACGAAGCAAAACCTTCATGTTTTGTATTTTAAAGTATTGATTTTGCAGAACTCTTCAGTTGTGATTTGTTGCCAAACGAATACTCAAAGTGCACTAGCTTTATCTGACAAAATAAATTTCGAAAAGACTTGAATCATCAATAACCATATATTTTAGGTAAGAGGTGCCGTTGCACGGGCGTGCTAATACTAGCCCGTTGCAACTTTTGTCTCGCTGTTCTATAATATGTCTGACTTAAATTTCGATGAATTATCGATCTTAACGCAGAATTGATACTAGAAGTTTTTCACACAGAGGAGCTATAAGCATATTCCAGTTTAAGTGAGAAAAGAAGCATCTTTTTACAAAGTTTAAAACAGAGTCCTCGACCAATTATTGAAAGTTGAGACATTTAAAAACAAACAGTTGTGATAAAAACAAACGTTTCCGCTCAGTTTCGCTCAACTTGAAGATGTTCATGTGGAGCGAAAAGGTTTGTTTTTATCACAACTGTGTGTTTTAATGTTTTGTTTAAAAAACATCATAGAATTCAGCGTTCGAACATTGTTACTTATCTGAAGTCCGTACTAATGACAAGTGAAGACATAGCAAAGCTTAGCAAAGTGCCTGATCTTTCTGAAGAATCTTGATACACTTTCATAGGATATTGCTAAAGCTACCGTTCCTAGACTTACCTTGAGCTAAAATGGTCAGATCCAATGCCGCATCAAACAAAAGCGAAAGCGGGAGTTGCTCGATGTATTTCAGTTAGAAACTTATTCTTGATGCTTGCTGTTCACGTCATACCCAAATAATTGTGTTCAAACTCTCGGCAAGTGCTTGGCAAGTCGATTTGTATCCCCGATACTGTTTCAACACGTTGATTTCACCATGGTGATTTATTTTGAAACGAATGATCTGTTCTCTCTCTCTCTCTCTCTCTTTCATCGAACGTCCTCTTCATTCATTTTCATGTTTAGATCCGACTAAATAATGTTCTTATATTTTTCCATTTAGTTCTTTTTGCGCAGAACATTAAATCTGCTGTCAAATATTTTTAAGAAAGAGCAGCTGGACTGGACAACTGTATTTAGTTGCTGAATCGTAATGGTGGTTTGTATGTTTTCTAGTGCGTTTCACGTCACATGTATAAATTTAAGAAAATGATTCAAGCTACTTAAGATGTTAATAGAAGGCTTTCTGCAGCTAAGGTGACAAAAAACTTTCAAAATATTAGACATAGGGAATAAAACTGAGTGTCAACTCAAGTTGTAGTTGATTTTCACGCTTACAAAAGATAGGCTACATACTGCCTATTTCTTATCTTTCAGTCTATCTTTTTTGTCTCCAAAATAAATTCATAGCCATTTGAGATGACGTCATTTGTGTTGTTATTCGTTTTCACTTGTTTTATTTTTGAAAGATGAGTGTTTTTTTAAAAGGCATAATAAAAACGATAATAATAATAATAATAACAATAACAATAACAATAACAATAACAATAACAATAACAATAATAATAATAATAACAATAACAATAGCAATAACAACAACATTATTGATAACATGTTTATTAAACAGACACGTACTGTTTTAATTTATACACTCAACAGTGTCCTTGGCAATAAATAATTTGTTAGTTAGTTTTAAGGAGTGCTACTGTCTGATAATTATTATATTATATTGTATTACACTGCTTCCGAGTTTATATTCTTTGTAATTTTTATTGTTTTCCAAGACACAAATATGTTTTGCAAAAATATTTGATAACTTGCTTCTTGCACCATTCTTTTCGTTACACGGAACAATTTTGTTTCAAATATTAACGATTATGCTAATTATACAAAAAACTAACGATGACCTAATAATTAGTATCCGGCTACAAAGACTGACTTCATGCGAAAGTGATATTCCACGACTTTTATGAAACACAAGTTTCTGTTATGGAAAGGTTGAACTTGTGATCAATGACAGCTAATGGTTCAGGTCATTCCACTGTTTTGCAGTGCGCAGCTCTTCTGCGCATGACGGTGAAATTGTAATTTTTTGAGAGACTCAGCCCAATTAAGGCCTGGGTGAGTCAGCGTAAACACATTTTTTTTGCGATAACTCGCCAAGCAGCAATGGGTTTTGCTCAACTTGGTACCAAATTGCTTAGTAGAAGAAGCTTATTAACCCTATTCCGCCTGGGGGGGAAGGGGGGGGCCTTTGATGCCCGCGCCAACTTTGAATAGCTGGCATTTTCAGACGATTGAATATAATCCCTCCATATCATAGGAGTTTTCCTCAAATTTATCTGGCAGTTTTGTGATGTAGTAGTAAATTTGGTTATGCTGCCTGATGTTGCCATGGCAACAGCATTTTGAAGGGCAAGTTTACCTGAAATTTGGATTTCTTGTTTATTTTTTACACTAAACTTGATTGTGATGCTTGGGATCAAGTAACTTGGTAATCTTGAGCACTATAGTTTTAAGAAAAAATTATCTGAGGTTTTTTTAGGCCGAACTGTGACGTAATCGATGACGTCATTCAAATAAAAGGGCAAAACGTAAAATCTTGCGAATGACGTCATATTAGTCTAATTTTGACTTTCCGATTTTTTTCGTTTCCGAATTTCGGTTTGTTTGGTTAATTTAAGACCCTATTTACTAAATAAGCTTAAAAATATACACCACATTAAGCACAATTAGCACTTAACGAGTGCCAAATCCGCCACTTCCCGTTTTGCAGTTCACATTTCTCTAAATCCATTGTATCTCTGTAATAAAAAACATTCAAATGATTTAAACGGTCTAAAATCAAAGTTTATTGCTCGACGTATTGATCAAGCGCTTAAATATAATAAAGAGTTTTTGGCTGGGTTGGCCTACTGCACAAATATAAGAACAAATACCTAAAAACCACTGAATTTTGGGGAAATGACGTCACTATGACGACATTATGACGTCATATTAACGTGTTTCTAAATCAAATTAATTAGCTAATCAAGCTCTATCTAACCTCCAAGTTTCATGACAATAACGTCAATACTTTCGGAATTATGGAGGGGGGGGCTTTTGAAGCCCCCCCCCCCAGGCCCAGGAACTCCATAAAAGCCCAGGCGGAATAGGGTTAATATCAGCATGCACGCTTCTTTTTATAAGAACCAGTAGATTTTGGCCAAGCCTCATTGTTCTTAGCTTTTTACGAAATTTCAACCGCATTTGTTCGTAAGCTGTTCGTTTTTTTTAAAGTACCCACAAGAACAACAACGGTAAGAAATAACTCCTTAAGTATTGCAAATGCACCTAACTTGTGATCAGGAATCAAGCCGAATAAAACGCAATGCAAATTCGATCGATCTCAACGCTTAGAGTATTTTAACGCTCGATAATTAAAACTGAGTTTGTGGAAAACAAAAGAGCTTTGTTAAAAAAGAAGTGAACTTTGCACGTTCTTAGTTTGTTCCTAACTTTTGGAAAAAGTTGAGCCTGATTGTTCTTATACAGAAAAAGCGTGTTTATAAAAGTGTTCACTCATTAAACACAAAATGTTTCGACTTTTTAGGCAAAATTTAATGCATTTTTCATTTAAGAGGAAGACAAACGTCTTTTGCTTGTCTTTCTACTAAACTGTTCTAATTTCTGGAATTTCAAAGGCTGTAAACTCTAAAAAAAAATGTGCTCGAAGCTTTCTGTGCTTAAAAATGAACAAAGTACCGATCAGCCGTTTTGAGTATGAACTCCGTTCCAAAAGCACAAAGCAAAAAGCCTAGTTTGAATAAAAAACTTCGTGCTAAGTTCTTCTATAAACTGTCCATTGGACGTGATCTAGCAAAACATCTGCAACGGATCAGTTTTTTACCTTCAGCTGGCTGTCTTGCCCAAAAATCTTTGTACCACTGAATTATTACTGCGATGCCCTGGCCACAGTTAGGGCCCAGTCATACAAACTTTCTTTTCTTTTCGCTTGCTTTCACATGAGAAGTGGGGTTCCCCACCTATGCGGGTTTTTTGTTCAGCCGGGCCGGGTAACCTCTTAGGTCGGGGTGGGCTTTTCCTAATCTGAACGTGTGAGGTGGGATGGGGTTATCACCCAGGTAACTGGTTGCCATGGAAACACGTTGATCTATAAACATAACTTTATTACACAACATTGTTCCTTAATAAATTTTAGGAAAAGTTTACAGTTCTACACTTAACGGTTCATCCTTCAGAGAAGCTCCAAAATTGTCCGGGCACCTTCAGCCACGTCCGAGTCCCTGCATTTTACAAGCTCTGTAAATTATTAACTCTCCAATGAATCGGTCTGCATACACCTTTGAAGTCCAAAACAGCATTCCAGGCACGCTAAGCGCGGTTATGGACTGGCTACAGATAAGAACAAAAACTTGAAACGCAAATTTGGGTACAAGTTACACGGCATAAGCCAAAAGCAATTATAATTATAGGGAATGTGTCACATGACTAAATTGGGTGAAAATTTTTCATTTGTGAGGCTGTTGAAGAACTGTTTAGAGAATAAAGCCACGTTCACACTACCCATTAAACAGGGTTCGTTTAATCATACTTGAAAATTAATTTGACAGTTGCAATGCTCAAACTCCCTTAAAAACTGTATAAATCTGTTAACTTATCGTTAAGGCATTCAAACGCTCATTTTAGAACCCGTAAAAACCTATGAACACATTACAGAAGCAACATTTTAAAGTCAAACCAGTTTAATATAATCATGTTTAGTGTTTGGTATGAACGCGATATAATGCATCGATCAAATCGACGCTTAAACATCCCCCCCGGGCAACCCCCGGGCGTTTGACCAGCTTTCATGCCTACGGGGGCGGAAATTTGACACCAAGATGTGTCCCGGGGGTCGGGCATTTGAATGTAAGGGAGGGGGAGGGTCGGGCATTTGAACATTTCGAACGATTCATAGTTCCCACAGTGAACTCGCATGACATAAATCAAAGCATTCCTCAAACAAAATACTACGTTTTAAATCGCCCAACCTTTTAAGCACGTACCTGTGATTCTAGGATGTACAGTATTTACAACAAATATTGTGATAAAAACAGCTCACTGTGACTGAATTTGAGTCTTCTTCCGCGACGAGTCAATTTTGTAAAGTACAAAGAAACGAGAAATCAATGCATTTTTTCGATTTCAGTCCCGGGGGTGGGGGCATTTGATCACAAATCCATCATAATTGGTGGGGCATTTGATTGGCAATCTTGTCCCCGGGGGTGGGGAATTTGATCCTAAAAATTTCAAAATTTCAAATGCCCGGGGGATTGCGCAGGGGGGATGTTTAAGCTTCGATTTGATCGATGCATAAGACTGAAGGAGCGAATAATACTTATAAGTCACAAACTAAGAAAAGTAACTGCTATAGTTGGGCGATGTAAATATATCTTCGTACTTAGAATACAAGTACAAGTTTCATTAAAAAAGCCGAAAAACTTGCGACTTTAAGTCCGGTCAAAATTAAAGCATTCAAGTGAGCCTCCCTACCATAAATTTCGTGAGTTGATATACGGCTTTTGAAATAGGGTGAATTATCGGAGTATTTAGATATTTTGAGAAATCTTCTCAAAACTTTAAAGGTGTACGGTAAGACAGGAACTTCATCATTTGGTCTTGGGCCAAAGACAGCATATTACTTATAACAATTGCAAACAAAACATATTTAAGACAAATCTGAGTAGTACTAAAACGATCAAAAGACAAAGGCTGGGTGTCTTTGTTAGAATGTGAAGAAATACTCCACAGTTTATTGTGATGAACACTCATATTAAGCAAAATTTCGATAAACTTTCGAAAATGCACTACACTTCTTGAGAAAAGAGCAAAAACATGAAAAAACAATGCGTAGGTTCTTAGCTAGGGCGAGACATACGCGAGCCATAAGTCAAGGCGTGGGACTTGACAACAATAGACCCCTTCACGCTTGTGGCAGCATGATGGTTAATCAGGACCAGAACTACGGTGAATTAGTGAGCAAAATGAGGTTTTTCGACGATTCCTACCGAACTTTTCAATTTCAAACTCTTGGTTTCTCGTGGAGTAAAAGTAAGTATGTTTCCTACAAATTGCTGATAACTGGCGTAGTTGGTTGCATGTTAGACGTTACATGATAGAAGACTCTCCATGTGCAATAGGTTTATCAGTACTCTAAAACCAGAGAACCCGGTTTATAACCTA
>JAOBRG010390447.1:9115-25014 GCA_027574985.1 Umimayanthus nakama | reverse complement strand
CATATGCTTACAAGCACTGACTACAATCTCAAGCTGCGTCTTCTGCTCTACATGTATCAGTGAGGCAAACACAATATCTTTGGCCGTTTTTATTTCGACTTCATACTATAAAGCTTCGTTAAATAATCACTGTCAAGAGCATCTTCGACTTTGCTCTCACCATCTCACTGCACTCAATGGTTGCTGCACCAATAGCACTCACCAGGCATCCACTTATAGTTTCGTTTTTTCGCGGCAAAAGTTAATCTATACGTTGACAAAGTTAATTTCATCTGACGGTAATTGTTGTTTTGTTTCCGGCAAATTTAGTTTACTCACGGCAAGTCTTAATTTCTCCAAGAAAAATCCTACTAACTTCAAGGCAAATTTCAGTTCCCCTCAAGGCAAAACTTTTAAAAAACAATTTGCGCCAGATCGGACGCCTCATCCCAAGGTTCTAAGCAGACATAACAGAAATGGTTGGCTACAGAACAATGATGGCAGTAGATGATACAGAGCTTGAGGAAAGCGAAGGATAATCACGCGATGAAGATTTGGGAAGATGCTACTTTTAAAAAGGTTTCAATATAAAAATGTATGTATGTTCCTTCAAAGAAAACATGGCGGCAAATGAGTCTCAGAAAAAGCGACTAAAAAGCCAAGTCGCTGAAGAGAATGAAAGCATAACATGACATAGAAAGTGAACGAAAAACCATTGAAAACTTGGTAATTGGTCAACGAAGTCACAACGGGTACCACGCTGTGTGGAACTCCCTTCAGCTAAATAGTGTGACTGTAGAGATGAGGAAAGTGATAATGTTAAAGATAGGGGACGATATGTGGCTATACAGAGGTAGGCATAAGGATAGAGTTTAAATAGAAAGGTAAAGCTCAGGCTCTGTGAATATCGCGATAGTCACGTCGCCTTCGGTGACTAATTGTTATATGGACTATATAGGGAAAAAGAGAGGGATACAGTTGAGATGGTCAAGGTAAAGCCATACCTGTTACTTTATGAGGATATAAGTTCACCGATGTTGATTTCTCCGTTATTTTCATAAAGATTTCCAATTGTAGTGTAGCGACAGACAACAAAGATGAAACTCCAGTTACTCCTGCTTGTTCTGGTACAGCCACAACCGACTTTATTTGTTTTTTTCCATATGACCTTTAAGTAAGAAAACATTTCAGTTGTGTTACAACATTCTGCATTAAGAATGCACTAAAAAACAAATGCAACAAAACCAAGAACATTAATGGTGGCGGTAACAGCAATGACAACAATAATAATGACAACAGTAATGATGATAATAATAATAATAATAACTATAAGCGATAATAAGAAGAGAAATGTTAATAATGATTCTTCTGAAGCAATCAGCTTCTCTTTTTAAATAAATCAAACCAAATCAAGAACATTTACAAAAGCGTCTGATAGTCTCTCAACCGCGAATGGAAAATTTCCTTTAAATTAATTTTAGAAGGTATAAGTAAACAAAATTTGAACAAAGGCATAAGGGGTTAAGGGAGTCTATCAGACCCCTCTCCTCTACTTTCGCTATCATGAATCTGAATGACCATGATATCTGGCGCATAATATGAACTTCCCCAGTACTTTCAACTAAGTGTAATCACGTGGTATCTTATTTATTTCCATAGCAACCATAGCTACATAAGTGACATCAAAACGGCCACCATCTTGAAACGAGAAACTAGCATTTTGAGATTAAAATCTACAAAATAAACAGAACCCATTGTTGAGGTCTCAGTATTTGGTAACTCTTAGCGAAAAGACGAATTCACACAAATGGCGTGTTTTATCATGATGACGTCATCAAACACGACGTCACCTAATTTGCATTAAAAGATGTGCTAACAAGCAAAGAACAGTTGTACCAAAGCTACGGTTATTCAATATTTCGCTAAAAAGTGACTTAATACTGTCAACTTTACAGAAGATTACAGATATTTTATAGATTTTAATTGCTTATATTACTGTTGGTTTTGTGGGTGTTCCTACCTCGAGCTTGCTAGTGAAATGTGGTCGACTATAACTTTAAAACACTAACAACTTTTTAACCGAGAGTGAGGTCTGTAAGGTAAACATGAAACCGAGGCCTTGCTATATTGACCAAGCATTAGCGAGTTTATTTTATATGCGTCAATTCCCGTAAAGATCGAACGTTCGAGTTAATAAGTACAGTGGAACAACTGCTTAGCGATATACCAAGGGAGTAGTAAAATTACATCCTTAAACTGGAAGTATTGTTTTACCGGGGATCTGCTCCATACATTTTACTGAAACTTTTGCTGGTTGGACAAAAGATTGTTGACCGTTATACCGGGAACATCGTTATTCAGAAGATCGTTAATCCGTGGTTACAATGTATTTATGCTCATGGCCTTTTTCTAAAACGACAGCAACATCAAGTTTACTTCCCATGTCCGGTTGGTATTTAGCAATAATCAGTAATCCTTGTGGACCTTACGGGAAATCCAGACCGCTAACGAGCCAATCAGAATACGCGAAGTACACTTGTCATAAAAAATACAATTGCATTTGTTGCTGGCTCACAGAGGTACCTGACTGAAGTGAAATGTAGATGTTCCTGGAATTAACGGATGCGGTTTCTTGCTCCAATCGAGATTCGCAATCTCACTGTACCTAAAAGTTATGAAAGTGAGGTCTTTTCTCAGAAACGCTCTTGTTGTATAGATCTTTAGTTCTACAGAAGTGCTTAAGTTATCATTGCATAGAATTTTAAAACATAGTACTAGATAGCTGTAAAATATAGGGCTCATGAACAAAGGACTAAGCACCACAGGGTGTTGTAACCGAGGAAACAAACAACACACGAATCGTTTAATTGAAGAGTTTCTTACCGAGCAATTTTATACCAGAGGAATCTTATAACCAAGGGGGATGCTGACCGAAGGTGGTTGTAGCTGAGGAACTTATAACTGAGGTGGACTTAAAGCAGAAGTTAAAGGTGATCTATTCCGGAGGTCGTGGGTTCCAACTCCACTTGGGTCAGAGATTTTTCTCTTTCTCCGTGTGGATCCATTTCCTATCTAGGGCTATTAAACGCTCAGAAGGAATTGTTTGGGAAGATTATTAGAGCGCTTTAACTTATCACACTTTTTAAATACCGTTAGTTCTTACAGAAAGATAACACTTAAGCGTTGGAACAAGGGATAGAGATATTTTAAGTTTGGATATTACTCTATCTTATCTTGAGTTGAGTAGTCTCAGTTTGTAGTCTTACATCTACAAAATAACGTCGAATCAGAAAGATTTTCCTTATAATATAAGTATGAAAATACGTTTGAGCACGCACAAACGAAAAATTAATCCATTATAGTTAACAGCGACAAAAACAACAAGTATCGCTTTACAATGAAGTAAATAATGGTTGCTTTAGTTTCATTATCTAAGAGGATTTTGTTACAGGATGGAGTAATATCTTATAAAAAAGGCAAAAACGTAGCGCGCGATAAAACAAAATTGAAACATGTTATAACTTAACCGAATGGACGTGTCAGTTCCAACGTTTTAAAAGTTTTGCAACACAACCCGTAATTCATTTTGACACATAACTTCTGGCGTCAAATTTGAGCGACGCGTCGCCTTGCTGTTGAGTTAGATTTTTGATTCAACTTGAGGACTAAAGTTTCAACAAGGAAAATCATTCAGTTACACTACTGTTCAATAAGCTGAAGGCCACAAATGAGAGAAAAGTTACCAAACATTCAGATCAAAAAATGCAGTGGACTGATTCAAATTTTTCTAAGAAGAAGTCTTGCATACCTACATTTTCAGCATGTGTCCTTGAGACTTAATGTGATACGACTACATAGCACCTTGAGATGCTGTTTGAATATTAGTTGTGTTGGAATACATCAAGTGCATAAGATGAACAGTCGGTGATTTTAAACTTGAATCACCAGAAGAACTTATCGCTGTACGGCTTTGATACACAAAAAAGTTTAAATCAAGAGTGTCAACGTCAAATTTTCTATTTCTATATGACTGAAAGAATGTTGGTTTGTTTATATTTAAGCAAATATTCCACTCATTTTCGTCGCAATAATAAGTTCACAACCAACTCAGCGGCATTTCACGTGTCGTCAGTTGTCAGGTCATGTACGACTCGAGTTCGTGGAATAATTGTTAAATATTCCGTCCGCTCGCGTTCTACATGGCATTGGAGCAAACGCCATTTTGAGAAACATCCAAAAGGCCCTGGGGTACACTTACCGTGCAACCGTCGTTTTGCGGCGTGTAAATAGCTTGAAGTTTTGTTTATTCAAGCCAACAAAAATTTCAGTTCCAAGCATTATTTTTTCATTTGGACGTCCATAATTTTCTAAAACGCAAATTCAGAGCAGTAATGGCGGTCAAAATCACAAGCTTAAAAAATTGATATGCCTACTCGCGCAATGAGTAACAGTTCTTGGTCTTGACAAAGATACTAAAAAGAACATTTTTCAGATTTGATTAAAAAGTCCAGATGCTTGAATTTTTTTATGTGATTAAGGTGGCACGTTCCTTCATTGGGGAGCAGCACAGGAGAAACTGTCACGAGTTTTTTCTTTGACTACTTTTTGGTTCGAATTTTCCGCGTGACGTAAGTTGGTTGCAGCGCCAGGCTGGACATCTTTTTTAAATTAAAGGCGCTCCGTTATAACTTACAAAGATCTTAGTAAATCATTGACAAAGTACAAGGTATAAATGGTAGGTACCATGAGTCTACAGCATATTTGCATGGTTTTGAAGGTTTGAACTCTGAGTTGTCTTTAAGGCTAACGTAAATATTTTCACCATAATATGTTGTAGCGGAATGAAGGACCGAGACGTTAAATGGATCTGAGTTGATAGCCCCCAGATTAAAGGACCACATTTTGGAACCCTCCGCGAGGTGCCGATCCCACGTGATGTCTGGAGTGTCTCGATGAAGCAATCGTTTGGCGTTGTGTGCTTCAACACACTCAGACGGGGTCACTGAAAACAACACAAAGAAAAGTGTTACAATTGGACCCCGCCGACAGTTCGAACTCTGATAACTTGATGCCTCCGATATTTCGAAGACATATTCATTCCCCTTGGATTTCCTTACTACTTATTTTTACCTCGTTAATTCGAATCCTTCCCCCATGGGATTTCTAGTTATTGGGGTCCAAAGCTGAACCGTAAGACTTATTCATTAAAACCATTACATGAGTCAGCAAACAACGGAACCATGTAATAAAAAGATTATGTCGATTATGGATGCCTTCCTGGTTGGATCAAGTACGGCAAATGCCTAACAGTCGTTGTAATTTTGTTCTATTCTGTTAGTTTGTTTAAAGTGTATGTATCACTTGTTGGTTTTTTCATATTTAGAATCCATTTAACGTTTTGATATACATAGCAAACGAATTTTTTGATTTGGACTTTTCTTCGCGGCGCAATTAGCGTTCAAACAGGCGAAGTTTTACTTCTGGTTTCAAAATGACCGCGCAAAAGGAAGAATGGGTCCCAGATTCAAGTCATACTTCGAATCTTCAATCGCTGGAGGAGGATCTGACATTCTTTACGTCTGTTGTTTATAATACGAAAAGTCAGGAAACACAAAACAAGATATTTCTCCAGAAATTGAAGACTCGAAGTATGAATTCTGCTTTCTACGTCACATTATCCTACTTGGACCCGTTCTCCCTTTTGCGCGGTCATTTTGAATCCGGAAGTAAAATTTCGCCTATTTGAACGCTAATTGCGCCACGAAGAAAAATCCAAATCATATTATTTTTTTTGCTATGTATATCAGAACTTTATGTAGATTATAAATATGAAAAAAAACCCGCAAGTGATATATACACTTTAAAACATATATTTGTGTACATAAAAATATGTTGAGTTCTGCTGCTCTTAAGACAGAGCCAAAATGTTCCAGTTTGGTTTTCTCCTAAAGACGTGTCCGGTTGTTCAAACCCAATTAGTACCAACCCTGGATAAGTCTTAACAAAACTTCTTAACAGCAAGTAAGAGTAAGAGCTTGAGTCGCGTAAAACTGACCTGGTAAGACTTCTATTGTAGCAGGAGGCTCTGAAAGGGAAACAGTAATAACGCGATTTTTTATGACTAACTATCAAAAGTATGTATCCGAAGAGGGAGTGGTGGGGGAGATGAAATTTATAAAAGTAAACTAAACTGTTATGAGTAACAACTGGTTTCAAGGCTGGAAACTACAAAGCATTTGGTATTATTGGTACTGACTATCGCTAAAATCAAGAGGAGGAAAAGAGGATCTTGTTCTGATTTAACAATATTATTTTTCAAAACCTTGCACAGCACACGAGGCAAACCAAATCATAACCACCAACACGAATACAAATAACATACCAGAACCAACGCCAATCCAAACTAGAGCACGAACAAATTTGTGTAAAACACTGTAGTTAAGCCAATCATCTTTTCTCACCTTTATAGCATGTTGTTGGGCAATTGTTCACAACGTGCTGGTACAGGCTGCTGTTCGGGTCGCAGTATCCAGCATCTTTCCATTCTTTGCAAAGTGTTGATTTATCCTTTTGAGGACACTCTGAAAACAATTTTTGACTAAAGTTATAACAGAATACTTTTATAACCTAGTTATTATTACTAATATTTAGGACTATAGAGTTCTCTTGTAAGGACCGTCCCAAACTGGTATAACTTCATTGCATCGCGAATTTTTTTTCGAGCATCAAGGGCGCGTGATTTATAGGGATCCGTGAAAACATTTTCGAAAACTAGATACCTTAAAGTGCTCGTCTGCTTACGCCCAAAGATTTCTCTAAAACGCTTTGTCAATCTACAGGGAAAGCTGACAGACCCACGGCAATTCTCCACGCTAAATACACACTGTATATGACATTGTTTGAAAATTTTCTGCAGCATTACTACGAATGTGATCTTAAGTTCACCTGAGTCTGTATTGCAAGAGAAATGATAATTTGACGAAAATGTATTCCTGGGTTTGTTGTTACTAGGAGTAGGTCTTCTTTAATCGGGAGTTTTCCTTTCCTGACAGAGCTAGAGTCCCATTCAAGAGTTTGGGAATTGGGAAACGTCCGTCTAAAGACCAATGCAAACGGACGCAATAAGTCACAAAATTGTTAGCCAACAATGTTGAAAAAGTAGAAAAAAAATATACAGATCTTTGTCTGGCCGAACCGATCAAACTTTACAGGTTTAAAACTACAACTTGTTGCGCGTGAAAACGTGTTATAAATCAGATAAATTCGATGGTGTGGATTTTGTCTGTGTTTGTCAAACTTTAAACTTATGATGTGCGGCGATTATTTGAGGACGGTGTTTATTAATATTTTGGCTCTCAGGTGCGGCGTTTATTCGAGGGCAGCGTTTGTTCGAGGGAGGCGTTTACTCGAGGAAATACGGTAGGTTTTAAAAAGTATGTGTGTGCATGCGCAGTCGTTTCACAGTTGCAACAATGTTGTGGTTCCATGTAGGCGGAGGTAACACTGTTGCGTTACGCTTCGCCGGTCACAGAGCAATAGAAATGTTTGGAATTGTTGCGCCAAAGTTTAGCCGGTCTCAAACTTTCGCAACAAGTGCAAACGTTAATGTGGTTCCTTGCAACGATACGAAACGATAACAAAACCTTATTTTATACATGATATTTAGAAAAGCTTACAGCTTGTCATGGGTTCAGGCAACACAACAAACAAATCTTAAAGTTTAAAAACCTTAAAAAATTCGAGTTCTTTTAATAAATAAAACTGACCTCTGATTTAAATTATTTTGGTAAATCTTACAATAATTATATTGTTTGTATAAAAATTCTTTACACCGACGTTTTCTTGTTTAGATAGAAACTACATAAAAATTTCAAAATTTCTAAAGTTTTCCATTAAATGATTTCTTTGCCAAGTTGCTGAGTGAAGTGTGTGAGGTTTTTTACAAGTTAGCTCTCTTCATTGCATTTTATTCCTTATTGTAGCTCCTCTGTATACGTTGAAGTATTTCACAAGTCTCTTGTCAATGCGTGGTACTACTAGTGAGTAACGTGCCCTTAACAAATGCTAGTTAGTTCTTCGGGTTTTTTTTATTCTGTTCCGTAGATTCTCTGTTAAACTGACTTGAAACGCCTTATTGATACGTTTAAAAATGTCTAATATGTTATGAGAATGACATTGCTGTCCACTGGGCAATTTCTAGCACTATTTGAGATGGCGTGTCCATTGGTAGATTAAAAACAATTCTTGCTGCCTTGCAATGCAGTCTTTCTAAAAAACTCAAAATGTCTAACATGTTACATCCTCCCCCACACAATTATACCATATTCTATGAAAAGTACAATAACTTTAAAAAGAGTTCTTTAAAGAGTTCTTTGGTAGAAACCCTGATCTTTTAGTAGGTCTAACTTTTTGAAAACCTTTGCAAACGGACGCAACATGTTGGTCCCAACAATTTTGCGTCCGTTTGCATGGACTTTGCAGAACCAACTTTTTAAAAGTAACTGTAAAAGTATTAAATTGTCTGTTGTTAAAACATGCAATAAAAAACCAAGCTTCGTGTTCAGTTACAGTTTGAGTTAACTTTTTAACACTATTGCTACAATATCTTATGTATTGCAGTCAGTTTTAAAATTACTTACTGACATTTACTAGCTGGGATAACTGGGCTCAGCAGTAAAGCGAGTACAAAATCCACCAAGACTCCTTTGTAGGTTGGTAACATATTTCTAAGGGAATGAAAATGACCTACATAAGTATACTGAAGTTTTAAAAGGTCTAATGTTCAAGGTGTTTTACCAAACCGTTGGAAAAGTGATGGGACTTTATATGGACACAATTTTTAAAAGCCAGATACAAGTAGATCTTCATTAAACTAAGTCAAACATGAAGGTAGATCAGTTTAAGTTGGGCGTAACAGTTAGACATCATCAATAGACAAGATAGTAGTTAGATAGTTAGACATACACAGGTAAGCAGAGTTTCTAAAATTCCTCGACTTTAAATTTTTAGATGTATAGAGTAACACCGTCGCTTTTTATGTATAGTTGGCCCATGCAGAAGCAAGTTTGCCAGAGTACAACCATTTTACCTAGAATGGAACCAATTTTGCCCAAATACAACCATTTTACCCAAATAAAACCAATTTTACCCAAATACAACCATTTTTCAAAACAGAATTAATTTCACCTAAATTCAACCATTTTGCCTAAATAGAACCGATTTTGCGCAAATACGACCATTTTGCCCAAACAGAACCAATTTTGCCCAAATTCAACCATTTTGCCCAAATATAACCGTTTTTGCCCAAATACAACCATTTACCAAATAGAATAAATTTTGCCTCAATTCAATCATTCTGCCCAAATATAGAACCAATCTTGTCCAAATACAAAGATTTTGCCCAAATAGGACCAATTTTGACCCAACACAACCATTTTACCCAAATAGGACCAATTTTGACCCAATACAACCATTTTGCCCAAATAGCTCGTGGCCCTTGAACGTTTAGTTACAAAATATAAAGATAAAAAGAAAAAAAATATTCCAATGGCTTTACCAGTGTGCCGTGTGGAGGCGCGCGACGCCCACGTGATCTTGAGTTAATCTCGCGTAACACATAGTATGTGACACAATGCGAGCTTGACCCTTGGTTCTCGGGTAGTATTTCAAAGAGTTTTAGAATTAATCATTAATTATATCAAACTTGCATTGTCTCGCTTTGTTTAGACTTGAATGTAAATCATTGACAGACGCTTTTGGGTAGTTGATCACACAAAATCATGCAAAACATTTTCGGCTATCAGCTCCGAACGACGCCAGGCCGTGAAAGTAATCAATGATACTTGTATGTATCTCAGGACCCGACAAAATTGTATTGCAGGCAGTCTCTTTCCTCAGAACCAGTCAAGCGATCGCGCGGCGAAGCAGAAGCTGGTTGTATATTACAGGGGAATGCAACTCTAAGACATCACGGTTAATAACTGCATGCATGTCTTCAACACCGTTTCTGACCTTAAATTGTATCTTACCCTATAAATAAAATGTTTTATTTTATGCTTGGGTGGGTGCGGGGCTCCTCAGTGTTAATTTAACAAGTTTAATAGGACGCCTCAAGTTACTGGGATGGGGGTTAAGGCACAGGAGGCCAATACTATGAGTGAGTGTTGTTGGTGTATGGCATCGAGCAATTTTTAAGACTTTGTATGGGATTTTCGAATTTCACCGTTTTCAATGTAAATAAGGAAAAAAAGGAACTGTAACTTGCCTGAATTGTTGATTGTCTGTTTGTTGCTCTGTGGTGGCGATTTCAAGCCATTTCGACGACTGCTCAAACAGCCTGGACACCAGTCAAAAATTAACCTGCGGGGAGACCCGACCGACCAATTATTGAATGAAAGGAGCTCAGTGAGTCCATTTGAATTTGGTTGGTCGGGTCTCCCCGCGGGTTAATTTTTGACTGGTGTCCAGTAACGAATTTTTAATTAAAAATATGGGACATCATTTCCCGGGTATGAACTCAAACCGCTTTTAATGGCTGCACCTTCAATTTTCTTGCTGGATCGTAGCCTCGACAACGGAAGTTCTGCAGACTTTCAGCATTTAAAACGTTTGGAAATCTATCTACCTTAGGTTGTGTGGAGTTTAAAAGCGAGAAGAGGCGATTTAGTAGCAAAAATTTTGCATGGAACGATTGAGTGTGGGTCAACTAGATCACGGTCGATTTGAGTGGGTTTGTCTCCATCCTTTTCTTTCATTATGGAGGGGGAAAACTGAGTGACTTAAAATGGTCGAAATGGCTTAAAATCGCCACCACAGAGCAAGAAACAGACAATCAACACTTCAGGTAAGTTACAGTTTCTTTATTTCATTACTTACAGTGAAAACGGTGAAATTCAAAAATCCCATACAATAATTGTATGTTGTCCCATAATATAATTACATGTTTCTCAGAAGTCAAACTACGACATAGGTATCTCGGCTTTTTTCTCAAACTCAAGAATTAACCTTGGTTCATAGCTACTATTTATAATTTTTAGGCCTTTTTTAAAAAACATTTTATTACAAAAGTTTACCTAAGTTACGTTCTATAAAATCCGTACACATATTACCTGTGTGATATTTTAAACCTTGAACAAAGTGAAAACATTGGCTCCATAACATTCGATAAGGTTCATGCGATGTTAATACTCTAGACCAGTTTGCATGCGCTACTGTTGCATTGTTGGTTTGAAGGGTAATAATGAGTAAAAACAACCTCTCGTTCCTCAAAAGCCATAAAGCAAACTTCTTTCATTTGAATTCCTACTTGAAAAATGCGATCATATTGATAAAAGAGTCAACTGATGGCTTATTTTCTTATTTGATGTACCAACGCAACTTTTCATAATTCTTCTATCTTTTGGCTAAGGTGCCAAATACCCCCCAAAGTATAAACATTCTGAAAAATTGTGCCTTTTCCTGGTTCCTTTTCAAGCAGCTCTAGTTGCAATATGTTAAATTTCGGTAACTGCCACACGTAAATAACAGTGCTTTAGGCATGAACTGGTTTCAATGTTTAGCCTGCTTTATCATTAAACAAAGTCTTTCTGCGTGTTTGAACTTTTCCCGTCAAAAACTGTTTTTATAAGCAAGAATAAACTGAACGGTTGTCATGGTTTGCAAAACTCGGTCTGTAGACATAGCAAGAGCATTTATTATAGAACCACGGACTAACACAGTAATTAACAGACAACAGCAAAGGAAGGAATCACTCAAAGTCAGTAGTGCACCGAACATTTCATCTCTCCTTTGCTTACTGTATTTGAAGTTGAGGGTGTTCCCTCTGTTTCCACCAGAACCGAGACGTAGTTTTCTTTACACTCCGATATCCAATAAGAAAATCACATGAAAGGAAACGGCGACTTAAAGGTGCCGTGAGCCACGTGTCTAACAATGAGCGTACGTTTTTAGGAGAAAAATTCTTCTGTGAAAAAAGTATACTAACGGCTTTGTTTAGTATTTCTAAACTGTTACATCAACAAAAGTAAATTTAAATTTTGTTTATAGTTTTGTCCAAACAGGATAGTAATTAACTTAAACTTATTTAAGATTAACTTAAGATTAACTTAACGTTTGCTTCCTCCACCGGATAAAAAGCACATCAAGCCTTTTACAGCACTTCAAGCATTCTCTCCGTTTTGGTACACCAGTTAGCAAATATGTACTAAACGATTCCAAATGTTTTGTTTAACGTTTACCGGTATACGGCTTTTTTATAACAACAACTTATATCGGGATAATTTCCTTACTGGGGCGTACTTAATTATGCATGCAATATTTTACAAACTTTCGGTTAGGGTTTGGGTTAGGGTTATTTTCCCAAAATCTTGTGAAGTATTGTATGCATAATTAAGTACGCCCCAGTACGGAAATTTCACCCTTATATTTGGTGAAGGATCAATGTTCTTACTTTTTTGGGAAATTTCAACCTCAATTGTTCTTAAAGTATTCTTATTTTTAAGAACTCATAAGAATAACAACAGTAAAAATTCAAGATAACTCCTAAAATATTCTAAACAAGCCTAACTTGTGACCATCAAACGGAATAAATCGCTTTGAGTATTTCAACGCTCAATACAATCAAGTTTGACAAAAATAATTGAATTTTATTGAGAAAAGTAAACTTTGCAAGATTCCAATTCCCAGTCTTGATTATTCTTAGTTATTGGCCAAATTGGAGCCTTGTTGTTCCTGTAAAAATTGTTCTTACAAAAAAAAATTCTCACGAATTCGAGTAGTAGAAATGCGGTGCGGACGCCGAGCTGGCTATCAGCTGATTACTAGGAGAGGGAGAGGAAAAACACATTTGCTTAAATAAATAAAAGCCTGCAGTATCTCAATTACAGAATAGAAATTGAAACACCGGAATTTTGCTATGTATGTATTGCTACTTTATAGTCTCATTTCAGTCTTCTAAGCTTTACTAATTAAAAACCTCATAAAAAGGCTGCTTTCTTAACCATTTAAACCAATTTCCACTCCGAACCGCTTGATTTCATGCAAAAACTGCTTACCTAGACTCCAATCTAACAAAAACATTTCAAAAATTACCCATTTGGTGTTCAAGTTACTAGCTATTTTACAAAGAAGAGGATTCTAGGATTTAGGATCAAACTTTTTCCTGTTTTCGGATTTATCACTGAAGCTATTGAAGCTTCTCTCTTCTATAGTTCCTACAAACTTTAGCCCCAAAAGTCCAACACTGAACAGCCATTTGTCGATCCACTTAAAGTTCTCAAACTGTTGATTCCTGGCGTTCTAAGTTCCAATCAACCAACTTTTCTGTCCTTTATTCGAGTTATAGGAAATTGCCGTTCGCGCGATGCAAAGACTTGGGAAACACGAAAATCGATAAGAACATTTTAAATAAGAACGTGAAGCTGGTTTCCTTGTGCATTGTATCTTTAGTTTCCGTAATTGGAACAGTTTCGTCCAAGGACAGAGTAACGGTACTGTCGTCACTGTTCCTTTTTTCTGTACACGCCATTGAAGCAATTTCCATTTTAGGGGCCTTTTTTAACACGTTTCTGTGGAATTTTATTTCAAAGTAAAGAATTTTCCCCCAGCTTCATTTTTAAGACAACATCCTGATTTGAAAAGATTTGTATCCAACTTTACTGCTTCACTATCTGCTTTTTATAGTTCCTTCTTAAAATATTAAAGTTTAACTTTCTCGTTTAAAGTCAACCAATCATTTCCCGCCCGTATCTTTACTTTTAAAGGACTTGAAAAGGAAACGGCTAAGTTTTTGCTTACCTCTCTTCGTTAACCGTTGCGTTTCCAACTCTAAAACTGCTCCTAGCATTGAAGCTTACATGTTTTTAAGTGTACTTAATGTACATAGTTACATGCTTGTTATTATACGTATTGAACAAGATTTTGGCCTAATTGCAAAATTTTTGATTGCTAATTGGATTGTTTTTTGGCCGTTGCCGGGAAAGGATAATTATAGAAACGAACTTTTCCCTAAATTTAGCCCAGTGGATTTCGCTCTCAATATAAAAGTTTTAATAGGAATTTGTTCCCTTTCGAGTGAAATTTTTGTGTTCCATTTTTGCGAAATACGGTTTCGTTTCTGTTTTTTATTCTATGTGCAAAATTAACAATGAAAGTGTTGTAAAACAATAAGGTTTGATTTTGTTTTGCCTGCATTGTGTCTTTTTTCTTCTTCTTCAGTGCGATCAAATAAACCCGATTTGTGAAGTTTTTAGAGGCAAAACAAACAAATTTTTATCTGAAAACATGCAGTAAAAGGCTGTCTGTCATTCTTATAGTTTGCTTTTGTTTTTTTCTTTTTCATTTTTTTCTAGTATAAGAGATAAACAACTTAATTTGTATCAATACAAATCAAATTACAGACTATTCATAATTACTTGGATGTGAAAAATAACAAATTTTATCGTGTCAAGCCATATGTTCTTGCTTTTCTTGAAAGTTGTGAGACGGGTGAAAAGATAGATGAAAGATCTGGTAAGATATTTTCAGTGAAGAATTCATACTTGAGTTTTCTCAATAAAGTAGGAATCAACTTTTTCTTTTTTGAGTTTAATTACTGTATTATCAAATCAGAAAAAATTCGCACATCTTGTTTCCACAAACATCTACCCGAGGTGCAAAAGCTCACCTAAATAACATTTACATTACCTGTGTGATATTTTCTACCTTAAGCCAAATGATTCATTTATTTTCTTCTTGTTTTGTAAGACTTGATAAGGTAAAAGGTAAAAGCCGAGGTTTTGCTTACCTTCCTTCATTAACCAAGCGTTCCAACTTTTCGGCAACTGCTCCAAGTATTGATGATTAAATGCTTTGAATTGTACATGGTTACATACTTGCTATTATACTAGTGAACAAGATTTTGGCCTAAATACCAACTTTTATTACTGATTGGATGCTTTTTGGCCACTGTTAAGGACAGCCATTGCAAACAAGCTACTCTAGATTTTCCGCAGTGAGTTTCCTTTCCTACAATATCTTAGACTGATGCAGTTTGTTCTGATCCTATAACAGCAAAAATAAATAAGTTTCTTCTAAAAATACTCAAAGTCTTTATTATTTTCATAGTTTTGCATTTTTGCGTTTTTTCTCAGTGCGAGCAAAACACACTTTAACCAGTTACTTAAACA
Organism: Umimayanthus nakama; assembly: GCA_027574985.1. Lineage (NCBI taxonomy): Eukaryota > Metazoa > Cnidaria > Anthozoa > Zoantharia > Parazoanthidae > Umimayanthus > Umimayanthus nakama. Next base: position 9,871 of record JAOBRG010390447.1, on the reverse strand, counting down.
ACTTTTTTTATCAGTATAAGTGAAAGTACAGACTGTTCATAATTACTTGGTTGAAAAATATAACGGAGTTTACCATAACTCTCTTTTTAAAGTAGAAAGTATAGATGAAAACTCCAAAGATTTTTTAAAGATTTCTTAATAAAGTGTTCCACAAACTGTTTGTTAGACTTTAATTACTGTATTATCAAATCAGAAAAGGTCTGCACACGTTGTTCCCATAAAATCTAAATCCCAAAGTTCACCTAAGGTACTATTTTGAACTCAGTACAGATACTACCTCTATGGCGTTTTCTACCTTGTGCAAAGTGAAGGCATTGGTTTTGTAGACCTTCGATTGGTTTGGTGTACTAGTATTAATACTTCAGCACCGACGAAATTTGTCAGTTCAAAATTGGGCATTACTATTTCATTGTTGTTTGAAAGGGTAAAATTGAATGTAAATAAATCTTTCTCGTTTTTCCAAAAGCAACGAAACAATTTATTTAGCTTAACTTTAAGAAATGTAACCACATCGAGAAACGAGGCTGCCAATGGCATAGTTTAGTCATAAGGTTTCCAAATTGCCGAACAAAACCATCATGAAGGGGCATAAGTCAATGTAAAAACTAGGCGTTCTTTTTTTTCAGTTTTAACGCTTAAAAGAATTTTAGGTCGCAATGGAAATGCAGTTTCGTACACTTGTCAGTGAGTTGGAGGAGCGCGGGATGTTATAAGACTTTGCAGTTGTATGGGAATTTGCTCTCTACATGAATGTTA
>JAOBRG010390436.1:0-10629 GCA_027574985.1 Umimayanthus nakama | reverse complement strand
AATTGTACTTTTTTTGAGGTGGGCGGAAGATAACAAAATTAGATTTATCAAGATTTAAAGTTAACTTATTAGCAATGAGCCAATTGTTAACTTTAAATAATTCTTCATTTACCGTAATCTCTAGATTCTTTAAATTTTTATCTGCAAAAAAGACCGCAAATTGCGCCCAAAGTGCACACAACTTAAAAGTACATGGTAAAATCGCAATACAAAGTCTTTTTACGGCCACCATTTTGCAAGTTTCGCATTATAAGCTTGGTCTGCCTGGCGTTAACTATTCACACAAAAAAGCACCAGGTTAAGACGGCTGAGTTGTGTACATCCCCCCCGGAAATAGGTCAAGATCAAGAATGCATCACATTAGCACATTGCCATTGTAGTAGTTTTATTAAATTAGCAACTTGATAGTTGGTGTGCTACCTAACGATTTTATCCAACTAAATAAAATGTATATGTAGATGTAGAAGTAGGTTATCCCAATTTTCATCGTTCTTTGAGATGCAGTTATATCACTTTTCAATGGTCAACCTTGTTTGAAACAACTTCATACAACAATTACAAGTTTCTTTGCCATGTTTTTGTGGTACTCAATAAACACTGAGTTGGTAGGCTAGATAGAGAAGTACATCCCATACTCATGCAGAACATTTTTATTTGTTCCAATGTAAATGCATATACATAGTTATTAACTCAAGAATTTGTATGTATTCTGTTTAATTTGTCTAAGTTGCCATAGCCATATATTCCATACTAGAGCCGAAAGGAACTTTGGGTACAGTCATAATAAGTGATAATGCACCCGTGAAGGTTGTTACTGTATGGCCGTGACATTATGATGAACCAGCACTCTATGTTTTCAATTTTAATGCTATGGCAGAAACAAATTATTTGTGCGGCTTGAACTCCACAGTTCCTTTCGGTTCCAGCATCGACTATTTACAACGACAACCTTTTTTGAATTAGCTGTATATTCAAAACCTACAGGTTTGCAAATTGAAAAAATATACATCCAGCTCTATGGCATGCATAATAGGATTAGTTGACTTTGTCGGAGTGGGTAACTCTGAACATCAGTTGTTCTTGCAAACAAGATTAGCGGCGGTAGGCGATGGGTGGCCATTCGTACACTTTATAATCTTGTTTTCTTTCATACGATGGCCACATACATTAATCGAATTGAATTCAGTCTTTTAATCATAGTTTCATGGCGATCCTTTGGTGTTTCTCCCCTATTCTATATCAAAATCGTTTCATGAATTAAACAATTACTTTGTGCTTTTTTAAGCCTGCCTGATCAACAAGATGGAATTTATGAACTTTTCTGTTCACAACAAATCCAGATTAATTTTTATAGCTAAGCAAAGTATGAAGAAACGGCTTGGTAGTTTTCTTAATGTATTCGTTATCCTTGGTTGTTTTTTCGTTTCTATTCTTACTTTAATACTTACATCTTAACTTACTTACACGCTTTTTTTACATGACTCCAAGGTCTATTTCGACTTTCTTCTGACCTGTGTAGCTTTAGCTTTAAATACCCGTAAAACGGAGCACTGACAGAGGAAGGGGGGTAAAGTGCTCACCGAGGGCCACAGGTTTATAAGTTTTTTTAAAAATTACTGTCACGTGTTACCCAGCTCGTTAAATAAGGCCGCTTTACCTTTATCTTTTACCTTTTTATAAAAACAATTTTATAAGATCAAAGAGGCTTAAATTTGACCAAAAGCTAAGATCAAGCTAAGAACAATTGAGGCTCGGCTTCAGATGCAAATGTAATTGCAAGTTTTTATAAAAAAAAACACGAGCCACAACACATTGCATCATTAATTATAAATGTGGGGTTTCATTGACTGCCGTTAGAAACACATGCACGTGTGACAGTAGCGGAGTGTGTAAACGGCAATAATAAACCGGTGCTGAAAAAGAAAAGTTTTCTAAAATCAGTTGAGGCTCAAATTGTGCGAAAACTTAAGAACAACGAGCCTTGGCCAAAATTTACTGATTCTTATTATAAAAAAGCGTGTACTTGTCTGGGTACGACTACTGTGTTCTTGTTTTATCGACGGACAATTTAGGGTAGCTTCCAAGCTTGAAGTTATTCTACCACCCACTCACTACAATTGTCCTTTGTTTCATTAGGCATGACTCCTATAAAAGATGTCAACTTTTTCCCTTTGTCTGTTCACAGGGATTAATGTTTAGCTATTCTTGTATTTGACAACCATCATTCCTTCCCGGGGGGTACTTGGGTCAAGTTTTTCTGACCTCATTATATTTATAGTCTATTCTTTGGCCAACTTTAAACCCCAACTTAGTTTCTTTTGGGCAAACATTATCGTGATTTCAAGAAAGGAATTCATTGCGAGCCGATAGTTAACTTTTAAAACAACAGCAGGAAACACTTTTTAACCGCGAAACTTACTGTTTTTAAATCCCTGCTTACCGGAATTTTCTTATCTCAGAAGTCCCGAAAATGTGCGACCCCATTCTAGTAATTAGTCTAACAAAAAGTAACTCCGTTATCGTCAACCCTGTTGTGAAAATGCGACTTCATCCAGCGGCACATTCCCAGTAGACTTTTACTAGGAGAATTCTCCCCCCCCCCCCCCCCTTTGAGCATTCCTTAGCTCATTCTCCATGTCAGACGGCGATTTTTCAACCGATAAAGAGTTGTCATACGATATTCTACCTTGCAAACTTTTATAGTCAACGCAAAGGTGTTGTGAAAACAATAGTAAGGCTGCCATTCAATCAAAGTGTTCTTCCATTGTAACTGAGACTAAATATGCTGTGTGTGGTTGCGCTGAGGCAGGGGCAGAAAAGGGTCGTCTTTAACTCTACGAACGAAAGATCCCATTGGTAAAAGAAAAATAAGTAACCCAAACCCTATTGTTAAAGAACGAAAACCTTAACAAAGAAAGAAAGACAAAACAAAGAAAGCGTGTTCGTAGAGTTAAGCCTTACTGGCAGAAAACGTGCTAAATAAGTTCATGGATTCATCAAGTGTGTGCGATGTTGGCGCGGTTGGTTAAATCTCTGACTGCTAACCAGAAGATCCCGGGTTCAATCCCCGGCCTGGTCGAGGGCTGAACTGTGGGCGACCTTCTTTCGCCACACCGTCCGTGCACAGCGTTAAGCCGTTCAGTCTTTCGACGCTCAATCGGGGGCTAAAAAGAACCTTCATTTTTGTCGATAAGAGAATGCTAACACCTGTGTTGTTTACTGTTAACTGAGAGCACAAGTTAACGTCTCAGACAAAAAGTCCTCATTAACATTTGTTGTAAACAAGTTGTTGAAAAGCCCAACGGGGAAGCACCTGAAAATGTAAGTATGTATTGTATGCTTGGGAAGTTTCACATGTTTGCAGAACTAAGAGACTGCCAAAAGAGAATATCAGCTTTCTTGTTTTCCTTCTGTTATTTTAATATCGATATCTAAAAGAAAGGATGAATGAATAGAAATGAAAGCTGATGTGTGTTTATACTTTTGCAGGATTCACACCTATTTATTTAGTTTAATTATTATGTTTTCGTATGACTAAATTTACAAATTGCTTTTTGCTGCACGGTCCTAACAGTCTATTTTATTATCAACTAGATTTATGTTTCCATGGTTACTCTACTGGATGTCCAAAAGACTTTGTTCTTAACACTCGACTTCATTTTTTGACAAAGATAAGTTTGTTACGTCAACTTGTTTGCCCAACATGGAGGACTGTAGCATCTATACTGCCAGGACTTTGGTGACAAAAGACCAATCTTGTGATTAAGACGTATTCGAGGCCCTTCCAAGTTGCCATGGTAACACAATTGCAGTGGGAGTACCAAGAACTGGAAGCATTCAGTAAGCTATCAGCAAAGTTTACTGACTCAGAAAAAATAAAATAAGACGGATGGTCAGTAAGAATTTTCCACAATACTTGCTGCTATAGTCTGGTTGTTTAAAAACAGATTGACCAGTTTGTTATGCATTAGTGCATTGTACACTCGTACGCGGTCTGTGTACAGAAAACAGTTTAGATGAGGTTTGTCTGTTTTTGTCTGATTGACAAGACTACTGTCACTGATGTTGGACACCACTGACTTGCCCAAACCTTAATTGAATCCTTTCGTCGATATTGACAAACCAGAGTTCCTTTGGGCTTGGGATATACATCAATGTACAGGGACAACCTTTTTGAAATAAATAAACATGCTTTTAATTTTTGCTGCACCACGACAAAACTGATTACCACAAAAATTTCCAACACGTTATCTTGACAATTTTGGTGCAATTGAACTCAATACCATAAAACCTCGCTTACAGGCCATGGGACACCGACCACACGTTTTGGGTGGGCTTGTAATTGGTGAAGCTTAAGCTTGTCTTAGAGAGTGTTCAATTTTTAGGATAAGCGGGGGGGTGAGGCTGGCGTATGGAAATTAAGGGGTTTCCCCAAAAAATGGTGGTCATCAAAAAAAATTGGGTGAAAAGGGGAGTGATTAAAAAATTTGTAGCTTCTGTTGCAGCAAAGTAAGAGTCTTAAAGCTCGCTATAAACATTTATTCCTATAGTATAAACAGCGACACAATATTTTCGTACCTAGCATCCCGGGTGCTTTATATATCAGTCTGACCTATACATACATTTGATTACAAAACCAGTTACCTTGAACACACGTACGTTGACTAAAAAGCTTAACTTTAAAAAGCAAAATTGTTTTTTAATTTTTTTCTTTTTTTCGTTCTAGTTTTCGTTCTATTTTCTTTCTCTTTTTCTTTATTTCTCTCGCTCTTTCTCTCTCTTTCTCTTTCTTTCTTCCTTCCTTTCTTTCTTTCCTTTCTTTTTCCTTTCTTTCTTTCTTCTTTTCTTTCTTTGTTTAATTTTTCTTTCCTCTTTCTTTTCTTCTTTCTTTTATTTGACTTAGTCAGTACTGTGAATATTACTGCTTCGTATCTTAAGCTAAAAAAGAGGGACCTAGGGCAAGATTGTTCGCTCTTTTTAGTGCCCAATGGATCAACGTAAGCTACACGTTGAATAACATACCCAAAACAAAAAAATATAAAACACCAACATCAAATCAAGTTATTTATTTTATTTGTTTATTGCACAACTCGCCCATGGGGGCAGGGATTGACCAACAGAGCTAGGTTAATAATGGGTTCCCGAAAATTAGCATATCAGAATCAATAAGATCTCAAGAGTCAGCACATAAGAGTTACAAAATCAGGCTCATCAGCCTAATGGCAGGAATCATAACAGTTTTTGCGAATTGCATTTCGAACAAGATCCGCTTAATTTTATTTTTGCCCATCAAGTCGAGTTCCCCTGCAAGTTTTTTTTATCGTATCCTCGAGACATCCACAATTAAGTTGGTACGCTGTATCTTGTAGCCTGGGTGTTTAGTTCTTTTCTATCAGTTCTTTATTTTCTTGTCTCTCTCTCATTTGTTACGTCTCTATTCCTTGCTTAAGTTTATTTAATTAAAAAAGTGTTCTCGTACGAAACTGAAAAAAGTGGTTTTGTGATGATTTTCAAAACAAATTCTTAAACTCATATTGTGAAAAGAACAATAGACTTTCCGATTTCAAGTTCAAGTTTAGCTAAGTTTATTTTGGTGCAGTAACTATTATGTTTTATAATACTTACATTGGTAGATACGAGTGTATCTTAATACTGCGCACACTCTAACAGAATGCATAAGCAATTTTTGTTTCGCATAAAAAGAATTTGACTTTCGTTCAGTTTTATGTTTTAATCTAATTTGACATTTGTTAAAGTAAATGCTGAGGGAAACTTGACAAGCGCCTTTCGGTCGTGGTCATCAATAAATTGTGCCCGAAATTGCATCAAACCCATGTACTTTGTTAATACCATAGCACTGTGCCGCTATCAAAACAGCAGCTTTGTGGTGACGTTTAAACAGTCTACAACAATAATACTGCAGAGTTCTTACAATTTCGGCCCCTCAGAAATATAATTTAATAGTACCATTTAGCCAAATTTTGAAAACACATTCAAATCAGCTATTTTTGTAACAAACTGTGTTGGCGGTCTATTTGGTAGCTAATTCCATCAACCAAAAACACTGGGAAATGCTTCAGGCGAAATATTGAGAAAAAGGATGTAAGGAAACTTACTTTGTATCGGCGTCGTGGTGTTCAAACGGTGCGTGCCGCGCAACATATCAAAGGTACAACTATATCAATTTTGTCGCACTGCAGGCGGAAAATTCCTCCCCAGTCACCCAGCATGGCTTCAGACAGCCCGGCGAAGCTCTGCCCCCTGAGAGAAACTGCTGTTAGACTTTTGAATATTTCTTTTGAAATTTATCATGAAAATTACAGTGATTGGACATCACTAGATTTTTGCCTTCCAATCCAGCTGTTGACTTTGTTTCACTTGATAGTCGGCACCGTTTGTCGCCCTTGTACTTTTAAAAATGTTATCGCGTGTATGTAGCCGCAAGTGGTCGAAAGACTTGAACAGAGCAGCGTGAACAAATTCAAAGTTCCCGAGCAAGCGGACTTGATTAGTTTTGGTTTGAGCCCCACCGGGGTAAGATATTTTTTCGCTCTCTCCGTGTGGGCCCGTTTCCTTGCTTAAGCTGAAGCTCAGAAGGTGTTATATGGGATAATTACCGGAGCACTTTAACTCATCACATTTACACCTATTGATTTGATTAGTTTTAGCCTTGAAAGTGAAACAATATCAGTGTTTCACTCTCCTAAAGGAAGGATCAAAAAGACTACAACAAAGCTTATATTTTTTCTGGTTTCATTTAAGTATTTAAAATAATTAGCGGAATAAATTAGAAAAAACCCCCTTTCACATTATGCATGGTGAGTATTCGAAAATGCATTAGTGATTATAGCTTGCTCATGTGAGTTACGGCGAGGTACGGAACAAACCAAGCAGCTAAGAGGTTATCCTTGGGATACACTCTTTCTTCATAGACTAACGTGTAATGTTTTGGCTGAGGCTGAACTTTCTTAAATATTTTGAGGATTTCTGCCTCAAATGTTCTTAAAATGTTCCTTAACATAATTGTACTTAGTATTGGGTGTGTAGTTGCTTTTTCCAATCGAGTAAAACAACCGGAAGAACGAAGCACGTTTTGTTGAATTAGCTGCTACCCTTGCCAACTTGAAGATATATAATAATGGATAAAAAAATCATATCAAACTTGTAAAATAGATAACACTAAAGCTAGTAAAGGCGATGTTACACTGATGAAATTTGGCCAAGAAAGAAACGGTTTCCATGAACTTGTGCAGTATTTTCAAATTAAACTTCTTCGCCTTTTCTCAACCTCAGTATGTTCTTGAGAATGTTCTTAAACTTTGGATATTTACAGCATCGTGCTCTTATAAAAAGGTTCTTATGAAAAGTATGTAAGATATAATTGTATTTGCATACGGTGGCCCACTCATATCCAAATGAATTAACACAAGCTTCAAGTTTACAAAAAGGGGCAGATATTAGCTAATGTACAAGTCATAAACTAAACCTTTCTTGTAAACGCCGGAAAGCGTATAATAACGTTTAGTACATACGTGCTACTTCACTTAAGCATCTCAGTAACACACGGCTGAACAGTTAGCTTTGACATCCCTAAATCTGCTGAATGAAAACCAAAAGGTTTACTTTTTTTCAAAGTTGGCTATTGTGTTTAGGGTGGCACTCCCTGCTACTTCTTTTGTGGCTTAAGCCAATTTCTTGCAAAACAAGCCAATTATTTCATTCAATAATTATGGCTCAGGGGAACTAAGCAACCAGTTGAGTTGTCTATCTATAGCTATACATGCAAGGTATTTGTTTTCAATTTAGTTTAACTTGGCTGAAGCTGACGTATTTACTGTTGATCTTGAACAATGCCTGATCTGGGACGTTTTCATGAATTCATGACTGTGTTAATGCGAATGATGTACATGGCGAAAAGTTTGACTCCCTACTAAAAAGATGTTGAGAGCGTGTAAAGTTTCCATCAGTATAGTAATGTGGTTGGCTGGCAAATTATTTTAAAATTTTTAAAAGAGGCTTAAGCTATTTGGGTATCTCGGGAAACTTTGTGTTATCGTGAATGTAAAGCTGTTTTTGTATGTCAGTTAGGAAACCAGATACTGTTTACTTTGTTTTTAAGTTTAATGTTACAAACTTTACTTACCTTTTTTCGAAGCTGTTGCTGTTGTAAAGTTGCTTGAAACTATTGAAGCACTATTGAAGCAACTGCGACAATGGCTTAATGATAGTGCTGGGTTTTCATTTATAACTAATGACTGAATCATACTGTTTTATTACATCGAATTTGGACTTTACTGTACAACATTTTGATCTGACATTAAAGGAATTATGTTTAAAGAGACTCTGAATATCAAAACGATGTCACAGTATTAGAATCTGAATCTTTGCAAACTTTTCTTTTACCGAGTCAAAAACCAGATCACATAACAATATTTTAACACGAGAAGTATATTTATTGTAAAATTGAAAAGCTGTTGAAAAACACTGGTCGATTTTGGTTTAAATGTTGGTTTGAACATCCTTTGGAAGAGTGCTACATCATAATATAAATCAAAGGAAAAATGAAATGTTATATATTTTGATTGTCATTACCTACACCACTGTGCAATCAAAGATAATCTTGAACATTTTTTCATTAAACACATCATTTATTTTCCATTCTAAGAAGCGTTTAGTAATGTATGTTTTCTCAGCATTAAGTAGTACGGACCTACAGGGTCGCAAATGATTCACACGGCCTGTAACGGTGTCAGTTTCATTTAACTAACCAACTAAAGACCGGTTAGATATTTGTCATGTCAGCTATCTCTCGGACCAACTGCTGATTCGCCGGGGTTGTTTTCATTCGCATTCACGAGAAATAGCACACATTCTTAAAGATGTAAATTTCATATACTTTGCTAAGGATAAATTCTAACGCAAGAAACTGTACAACCTTTGTAACTTCAAACATATTTACAGATTTTTGACCACGCTGCCAAAAACAGAGTCCACATATCATCAGTACTTCGGTGCAGTAACAGTTCGCGGACGTCTACAAATCGGCGTCTGTAATCGTTTGTTGTTTTTCTCGCTTTTAATAGAGGGAAACGATATAAAAAGAACAGGTTTTCGTGGCTTTGAGGCAGCCAGCTAACAGTTAAACAATATTTTTATTTTAACAGAACACAAGGTATACAGGGCATTCGGCTTTGGCTTGAATTTGGAGACAGCCTTTGGATAAACTTATGTCATATCATTCATCTCATTCAACATATGCTCGTATCGATGGTTATGTTCAGCAAATCAAACCATGTTACATTCAGATCAAGTACACGCTTTTTTTTGTAAGAACAATTTTCTAAGAACAACCAGGCTCAAACTAGGCCAAAAATTAAGAATAACGTAAGAACAATCCAGGCTGAGATTTTGAATCATAAATGCAGAGTTTATTTTCCTTAGAAGAACTCTGTTATTTTTCTCGAACTCGACTGTGTCGAGCGTTGAAGTACTCAAAAAGTTGCGATCAATCGAATTACCTTTGCGATTTATTTGTCTTGACGATCACATATTGGTTATATTTGGAACACTGTATTTTAGAAGCTGTTTCATACTTTTGCTAATCTTATAGGTATTTTTACGAATACGAACAGCTTAAGACCAATTGATCCGGCTGAAATTTCCCAAAAAGTTAAGAACAATACGAAAAAAAAACGAAAAAAAAACACAAACAATGAGGCTTGGCCAAAATTTACTGGTTCTTACAAAAAAAGCGTGTATTGTTTCTTTCAAAAGCAACACTGAGACTACAGTATGAAACGAATGAGGAGTGTTTACTCGGCTTTATAGTATTTAACCAGGCATGCGTATATACCCAGCAAAAACGCCTATAAACTGTACTCTATTAAAACAGCTACTTGGATTACCCGCCTTCAGCTCCTTTATAAAAGAGCAAAACTTTAAACGAATTCGAACTATGATGTTCAGGTTTGCCGAAGTTTTTCTTAAAACACGATTTGAAATCAATCCTAGGGTTTGGAACGATAGAAACGGTAAAAACCTTTCTACAGTTTTCAGCCGGTATGTACAACGCCTTCCCTGATTGAATGAAGAACTTAGAATAATTGTGGGCTGAACATGCCATAAATCTTGTCAAAAAATATGGCAAAAATTATCAGATTTTCATAAGGTATTAAAAGCTTCTTTTGTACTCATCTCTCTCTGATTGTTGTTTCATACTAGATAGTCTTATTTACGAACTGCTTAATACAACTGATTTACTTTATCTCTATTTTAGTTTTGGATAGCCCGTTGCACATTAACAGAATAAGCCAAGTGTTCTTTAGATGTTTACAAACCAGATTCATTCCATACTTAATCTTTTAAATGTATTGCAGGTTTTACGTTTGTAATTCCGGATTTAAACGACTATACAAGGTCGATGAGAGTTGCTGAGAGTTCAGACTTTCACTCTCCGGCGTAAGCATCTATAGAGAATAATACATGGTCAGGGGAGATATGGAATCTATCTTCGAGTGTTCACATCGATATCAAACGAGTGAGCGCAGCGAAAGAGTGAGATATCGAATGTGAACACGAGAAGATAAATTCCATATCTCCAAGCGTCCATGTATTATTCTGTTTATTATA
>JAOBRG010390403.1:0-10632 GCA_027574985.1 Umimayanthus nakama | reverse complement strand
TCCCCCCCACCCCCCCCCCCCCCCACCCCCTTGAGTAACTAGTTACCCCTTACACTTTGGAAGTAGCTCCGCAGTCTCAATGCTCGACCAACTGACCATACTATTCGAAGATAGTTAAAATGGCAACAGACAATGGCAAAAAAATATACATACGTGAGGGGGTAAGCGGTAAGGCTTTGGGTTGCTCAGTATCAGTATAACGACAGTTAAAGTGCTGTAAAAATACCCCAAATAGTTCCTTCCAAGCAGTAATAGGTTCATAGAAATAAAGAGAAAAAATCCCTAGCCCTAGTGAGATTCGAAACAAATACTATTTCATAAACTACTTTAATTGGTGCTTGAGAGCACCTGCCTTGTTATCAGGGTGTCGTGGTTTCGATTCGCTCTTGGGCAGGGAGGTTTAACTTCCTCTTCTGTCTATTCTGGTACTCTTGCCCCTGATAAACTATAAGGCCGGTTTACACTAGACATTGAGAGCACTTGATATGTACTTGGACTGTGAAGTGAAAAGGTTTTACTCTCAAGTGTACTCGAGTTCTCCTTCCTTAAGGTTATGTTACACGGTACGATTTTTAATGCAACATTGTCGCACGAAAAATTGATGTGGTGTAACACTGTAAATCGAACGAGCTCTGTTTTGCCAGGCAACATGTTGCACAACGTACGCCACGGCATGTTACACAGGACAGTTTTTAACGCAACAAGGGACACGCGCGAGTGTGACGATTGCGACATTCAGCTGGCGATTGCAACACGCGAGCGCTCATGCCCGTCCGCACACAACAATATGGACGATGTTGCGTAAAAAATTGACGGTGATGGTGTTACACGCTGCAAACCCTAGAAATTTTTGGCAACAATGTTGTGAGTTTTTGAACAGTTGCCGCAAAAAGATTAGCGCTAAAAATCGTGTTCATGCGCCATGTTACACGATCTCAATTTTTATTGCAACAATGTTGCGCGAAAAATCGTAGTCCCGTGTAACATCACCTTTACTCATGGGGTCATGTCGAGATCAAAGAAGCCGACGTGCGGGTCAGGTATAGTTAAAACCACACTTGAGTGCGCACTTAGACAATACTTAACCAATCAGAACCTGTAGTGGATCTCGGATTTAGCAAGAGAGGGTTCGGGCAAACGTCCGCCTATATTATCTAATCGTTACTGTAGTTTAACAAGTCCTTTTTTCATAAGAAAAAGACGGTAAAAATATTTGCGTTTACCTCTTCCGGGATTTCGATTGAACCTCACAGACCACCCTTAGATGCGCCCCAGAGAACACACCCAAATCAACTTCTTTCAGTTGTTTCGCACGAAATGTGAAAAAAAGGTAAAAAGTAAAGTGGTGCGTTTATGTAGCGCCTTTTCCATATGAAGATGCTTAAAGACGCTTTACAATGATCAGGTTACCCCCAGCGGACCATGTATACTGGTACTCATTTTACCGACCCCGGAAGGATGGAAAGTTGAGTGAACTTTAGCGGAAAAGGAGGTTACCCAAATAGTTTACCCTCGACCAGGCCGGGGATCGAACCGGGATCCCAGGATTGGGAGGCAAAGATCTTTACCATTGCGCCAACCCCTTCGCGTCTGGTGAATAATAATCACAAAATACAGACAAAGTGGCATGTTCTGTTTCAAGTATGAACAAGTTTTTTCTCAAGTCTATCATAGATCAACCTCAAATGCACTTCGAGGCAGAAATACCTTGAGTGCATTATCAATTCTAGTCTGAACCGGCCAACTAGCATGTTCGAGCTAATTTTTCTGATTATTATCATGTTGTGCAAGCCCCTTCTACAATTTAGCAAAACCATGCAATCTTACACTTAATTTCTTTTGCCTGTTAGGTTTAGCCCGGTCTGCACATCCAGTGCCTTGACACTATCATAATCACGATGTTAGCCGCCGGATTTTTGGAAGCTAGTGTTTCCCTTCAAATAATCATCATCGCGGTTGCCATTGGCGGTAATCTGCTGGTGTGCTGTGCTGTTCTGCTGAACAATCAACTGCGCATGTCACCAACCAGCTTGTTCATCTTCTCATTGGCTGTGGCGGATATTCTAACTGCAAGTTTTCCGATGTCATTTGAAGTTGATATAATGTTGAAAGGCCGCTGGATTCATGGAGAGACATTATGTAACACCTACACCACAATGTACCTCGTGGCAGCTCCTTCTTCGGTTCTGAATCTGATGGCAGTGTCTGTTGACAGATATTTGGCACTCAGTAGACCGCTGCACTACAAGCACGGCAGGCTTATGACAATGAGAAAAGCTTTCGTAATTATCGTAATCATCTGGCTGTACTCAATTCTAACAGCACTTTTCCCAGTTATGGGATGGCACTTTGTCGATGGACCGAGTGTAGTAAATGAAGTATGTAACTTCAACATAGCTTATTCCTACTCGATTTTCATCTCGTTTCTAAATTTCGTTGTCCCGTTGATTGTCACATGCATTCTGAATGCGCTAATTTACAGAATTTCATGCATTCAAACACAGTGGCGGCGAACCTCCACCAGGTCTTCACTGTTTCCAAGCAAGAAAAGAGCCAAAGTCGGACCCCTTGATCTCGGAATCAAACGGCGATGCGACGAGAACACGACTGGCTTTCACAAAGATGATGCACTGGCAAGCGGTCAATCCGACAGTGGCGTCTTCATTGAGGAAAAAGATGAATGTGACAAGCAAACTAACCGTGAACAGTCTTTAGGAACATTAGATGTTTCAGGAACCTTAACAACTGTATTGGAAACCACACGAAACAACACGGTTGATTCAAAACTATCACGTATTGTTGAAGAAGAGGAAGAACATAAAGTAGAAATTAACTTCGACAGTGGAACAGGAAACGTGTTGCGGAGAGAAGAAATAACAAAGGCTAAAACGCATAATACAACAAACTTGAATAGCAGCAAGATACATAAACATAAAATTAGGAGGAGTTGCGCCAGTACTGATGCGACTGAAGGTAGAGGTTCTTCTACAAGAGCTGGCGGTATTCCGGATTCTCAGTTTTGTGGCGACGCCAACGGGACACGCAGTGGCGTAGATACTGAATCTGGTGCAAGCGGTGACGCTATTCGTAGTAGAGTAGATACCGGTTCAAGTGGCGGTACTGGGCCTGGAACGTTAAGAATTAGGCTTAGCGACGGGGTGCGGAACCTCAAGGCGGCGAAAACGATCTTACTGATTGTGTCCTGTTTCACAGTTTGCTGGATTCCGCATACGGTACTAAGTTTAGTGGGAGCGATTTGTGAACGTTGCGTGGAAAATGTTTCGTCCGAGGCCGCCATAATGTTGCTCATGCTTGCGTATGCCAACTCTTGTTGCAACCCGTTTATTTACGCTTACCAGCGGCGGGACTTCCGACAGACATTCAAACGCATCCTCAGACTCGGTGGAAGGTAGTCAGCGAGATACGGAATGGTTTATTGTCTTCTGTCGTTTTGCATTCGTCCGCGGTCTGGCCATCCTATTATTCAGTTCTTAAATGGAACGCACAAGTTCTCATAACTGGTTCTGTCCAGAGTTGCCCTGCTCTTGGATCACAGCCACTTAGTTCTACTGCTCCAGTTCAACCTCGTCCCCACGGCCTTCTGGGTATTTTTCAAAATGGCAGGTCGCTCCAGTTGGCAAAAGCGCGGGAATTTGACGAGCTGTGGCGGGAAAATGTACGCCCGCACCTTAATTTGGTCAGAACCAGTTCTTTCCGGCCGGTCCGAATGGACTGAATGGAAAGCGTCTTTTCAAAAGCAGCCATCTTAGCAACCAAGAAGCAACTTCAAGGATGAATGGTGCCTCGTTTTTTACTTCCCGTTCACCCTTAATTTAACGTATATTAAACTCATTCGTTTAATGTAAAGTAACTAGAAAACTTAAATTTTTCAAGCAGCTCGAGGATTAAAATATGTCATACTTTGTTATATTCACATTCCCTGTTTTCAAATTAAAAAAGGGAAGATGGAAAGGATGCCAGCTAGTTGTACTCTCACGTAGGAAGTTATTGCATATTGTAACTATAAAAGCCCGGCGCACACGAAAAGAAATAGCTGAGAAAAACGCCAAGTTTTGTGCTAATCGAGAAATGTATGATAATTTTTGCCTCGCGAGGGAAACTTCTGACCGTGTGTGCGCGTTGTGAGAACTCATCTCGTTTTATATTACCGAATGGCCGATAAAACTGCATATTTTTGCGCCAACGTCGCTCGAAATAAACAGTTGCTGTGAAAAGTTGTAAAGTTTCTGAGATTTATAGAGCTCCTGCATAAAAATCTGTTGTTTTGCAACGTTCTCATTTACGTTCGCTGCTCGCCCCAGCGTGGGGGTACCTTTCTATTTGATTATTGCGGCGCCTTTCGCGCAACTCTTACCAGTTGTGAGACCAAATTATGCGAGTTACTATTTAAAAGTGCAGAGCTTTCGATAAGATTATTGCAAAGTCTTCAGTAGGCTATGTCCAAATTGATGCGTTTTCTCTTGGCTTCGTTTTCCGTGACGCAAAAAACACTCAACGTCTTAGTGTCAACACTACCGTTTTCACGAAATGAAGACGATAAGTACGCTCTTTCATTTGGATCCACTTTCGAGTACATTAGACCAAGTAAAAAATAGATGTTTCTCGTCCGAAATTTCTTCAAAAGGAGGCGGGCGGTTCTGCCTGCTCTTACTATTTACTTTTTTTATATTTTAAGTACAGTACACGTTATAACTACAAGTGAAAACCGATTGATATAAGAGAAAGCATGGGACACGTTTTTAAGATCAAATTACTTGCGTACAAAATGTTTCGTATTTCAGACCAGACGTTTAACTTGGGCCTGTGCCACAACACGTAACTGTCGAATAGATCGATGACCAAATGAGTTTGAGAGTTGAATCTATAATTTTTGAACGACATCTAACACAATAAAAAGGTTTGTGCTAAATAAAAATATATATAGTATATACAGTATAAAAAGGAGGCGGCAGCAAAAAACGAAGCGGGTGGGGACGAAAATCATCTATTTTTTTTTTACTTGGTCTTACCTTACTGATGCGACTTCGCAGAAAATGCTAGCGTCTTACATGGTCGTAGTGTGGACAGAAGGCCTAAACGGATCGAAATGTTATACAGTTTCAAACGAAAGCGCATTAGTGTGAACAAAGTCTTACAAATTCCACTGCTGCTTTAGCCTACTTAAAGGCGGTGGATGGTGTTTTTATCGCAGAAAAACTGATTCAGTCTGCTATTGCCGCTGCCATTTTTGATTTATAGCCGCGCGAACCTGGGAAAGAGGCAAAATGGGAGAAAGGGGGAAGGGGCGGGGAGAAAACCGTTCGAAAATTAACCACTTTGGTGCCGCACACATCGTACCTACAGAGCTCTTGCATAAGATGGTTATTTAGCCAACTTACCCGGAGAAACACCCACAACATTTTCACAATGTGCTCCAGTGACCATAAACATTTTAAAGAAAGGGTAATGCCTCAGTACACCGACTTTTGCTGTATTTCTCGTCTTTCCCGTATCCGGCTCCACTCAAAATTATTGCTTTATGTCCACTGGGTGTATTACGACAGTGGTCGATAGGTTGGCAAATGAGGTGAAGCTTACCTATATAAAACATGGAAACGTTTATCTTATCTTCGTCGAATGATGCGGTGATGCAATAATCCGCCGGGTTAGTCTCGATCTCCAGTGCAGCCCTCCCCCCCCCCCCAAATCCCCCGTACTATCGATTTTCTTCCAATCGAAGGAACCTCAATCCGTGAACGGAGCAAATCACGGGCTACACGAATACATAATTATGTATAGCTAGGAAGTTTTACAAATGCAAAATCTTTGAAGTTTATTTTCATCCATCGCTGTTAGTTTTTGTAAATCTTTTATTACTCGTTGTCAAATGGTATTTTTATTCACAAAAGTCACACTTTAAACCTACACTGAAAGACTACTAAATTAATTGTCAATTATTGGTGTATCATTCGCTATTACATTCAGGAAGTCTTGATTTGAAAAAGGCAAAGTTGCTGTTCCTCGTTACGCATGTGTTCCAATGTCTTCTCCAATTCAAACTGAGTCCGTCACTGCATCAGTGCGACCCAGGCCCTCACAGTTCATCAGACATGAGATGTTGTGCGGGCTTGTGCCAAGCTGGGTAGAGTTTCTCCCGATAACAGTCAAGACACACGTTACCGCTCTCGTACTTACTGCCCAGTGGGTTCTGGCACATCATACACAAGAGACACTCCCTGTGGAACTCAAATCTTTCTCCTTCGCGCTGCACGCCTCTTCCTGCAGATTGACAAACGATAAAAATTTATTGTGGTGAGTGTCGTTATAAACTGAACATGGAGTTCAAAAACTTGGTCGCAACTAACCTTCAAAACAGGCGTCTTAATTATATCCCGGTCCGATTTCCGAGGGTCCCGCTACGAAGAAAAATAAAGCGGCCGCTTTGGAAGCCAGATCATGTCGCAAGAGCTTTTCTTTTTTTCACTGAAGGAAGTGAAAGTTTACCCTGGGTTCCAGAAGTTGTCTCGCTTCTTCGAGCGCAAAGTGAAAGCCTAACGACAGCCGAACGCGAGACGCGCGTTCAGCCCTTCGTTTCGCTCAAAGCCCTCACAGACGCTCGCACGCGCAGACCGACCTCTGGCACCCAAGGTAGCGAAAATTATGCTCTGAAGCATGGATTAGAATACCGTTATTGATCAGGTTCACGCCCACTATCTCAGTACTAAGCGTCTCGTACTAAAAGGCGCTTTTGAGATAGATGCCTTCTCTATCAATTACCCCACATCTAATGACTTATTTTCACTTTATTTGTAAGTTGTTGCAGCAGATATGCGAACTATCAAAGTTGCCCATGTATAGTGTTCAACTGCACAAATCGCAGATAGTTTTGTCGGCATTCCTGTTCGTTTGCTCAAAAAATGAAAGGTGTCGGGTTTTTTTTAAAAAAAAAGCTGCCATTTGTAAAAATACAAACAAACGCCTCTCTCTTATAGACACCTTTTATCCATTCTTACGCCCCTAAAAGTACAAAACCTAAATAAACGCCAAAGAGATTGATTAGATGCTGTAACTTTTTAAAATGATAACGAGGCATACTAAGGAAAAATTCATGAATGTTTTGTCAAAGTTCTTACTGATTTCCCGAGCCGTATGACGATTAGAGCCCTTGATATCGCGAGTCGCTATTTGTGTAATTTTTAATACGATGATTGAATGAACTTCAGTGAACTGTGATAACCTCACGTCATTTGACATCCAAATATGTAAGGTAACCCGTAATGTCATTATAGTAAATTGCCGGTTAAAATATTACGGAGTATTTTGTTTTATAGGGTAAAAGTTGTGCGTAATAACTATATATTATATTACTGTAACTTTTAATTTTTTATCTTTATGAACGGTTCATTGGTGCATACCAAACCAAAACAAGAATGCAAATAGTGCAAGTTTGGTCAGCCAGATAGTTTTCAACATCAAACACAGTATTGCTATATAAAGACACATTGATTAAAAACAACCAGTTTGTGTGTAAAGAGTGAGCGCGCATGCTCGATGGAAAAATAAACGAGACGACCTTTTTGGAAAGAGTGGTTTTACAAAACAATTATATCCGTCTTATCAATTTAAAACGTCACTGCAGCCATCTAAATGTCGCTTTGTTTTCCTAAAGCTGACTTGTCATGAATATTCAATTCAAAATGTCTCATTTCTTTTACTTCTTTCAGTTGCAGTCGCCTTGTCACCGCGTCAGCCAACGTCATGAAGCACTAAACAAAACTGCGACAGCTGTTAATTATTCGATCTACCGTCACTGTTTCCTCCTTTTGCAAAGCTTTGTGCTTTAACGTTTTAAAATCAGTGTTAAAAGCATCTGCATCGTAATGGAAGTTCAATTGTTATTGTATGAGAAAGTTGGACAACACTTCTTGGAACCCTGCTGAGAAGAGAGTTTTGTTTTGTTATCAATCTCTTGCTTTTTTTCGTATTTTTAGCCTGACACCACAGAAAATCAGTGCAGAAGCACAAACTTTTTGCACAGACCCGTCTTAGCGGATTTAGTGGATAATTTGTGTGATTAGAGAGTTTTTAAGTTTGATGTTATCCTAATTTGAATGTAGTGGACAAACATGCGAGCCCGCATAATAAAAAACAATAAATTATAGCGGCACAACAATCTATAATTACCAACAAATCTGATCTATTTCTCGCTGTTTTATCAACTTGCTTGTGACCGCTTCTGCCTTCTTTTAGTCAGCTCTGGTGCAATATATTGGCCTCAATATTTACCTGCAACCTTTAAGTTTATGCGAGTGATGCCCAAGCAAGCACAGTGCTTGGAAATTAATGTACGTGTACTGAGACCTCCACGAAACCAGTACGCTAAATTTGAACCTTGGAACTAAGTTGTTGTTTTAACTCGGCGTTACCTACCGTGAATAAGTCCACCGCATTTTGAACAAGCTTTCATTCT
This sequence comes from Umimayanthus nakama, assembly GCA_027574985.1. Lineage (NCBI taxonomy): Eukaryota > Metazoa > Cnidaria > Anthozoa > Zoantharia > Parazoanthidae > Umimayanthus > Umimayanthus nakama. Next base: position 2,162 of record JAOBRG010390403.1, on the reverse strand, counting down.
CTGCTGGCCGTTCATAGGGGTGGCGTTGAGCTCGTTGTAACAATGCAGACAAATGCTTTGTCCATCGCGAATGACAAACTCGCCAACAATTTCACTACCGCACACATTACAGGTAAAGCATTCGCGATGAAAAGCAATCTCCCCGACCATTACTGCTTGGTTCTCGATCACTTCACCACATTTAGAGCAAGAAGGCATTGTTGGCAAACCTGGAGTCTGTGCTGCAGCAACGGCTTTTAAGATTACTGGTGTTAGTCAATTCGCTTTTAGGACCGAATGACCTGAGATTCCCTTTATTCAATGACTTTGGGAGTATTCAACAATACAAATATTTGAAATGGCAATTTTTGAAATGCAAATGAAGGGTAACAATCGCCAGATCCCGCTGGCTTTAGAAACAAAGAAAACAATAAACTAAATGAGAATTGTGGCATTTCCCATTCTTGGCATCGTTTTCTTGAATTTACAACTCGCTTTTACGAGAGAAACGACTTTTATTCTTTTAAAAATACACAACAGCTTTGTCGGTTTCTGTTTTTGTTAAAGGAAAATTATAACAGTTTTCAATTAATTTATAATTTTCTAAAATATGTGGCGGACGTGTCACCGCTCTGCTGTTATCATTAGCTAAATGTTTTTAAAAAAGAGATCAACTTGTGCAGTTCCCTATTAAATAGTGACCTACGCAAGTAAACAGCTCTTTTCACTGTTTTGTTTTTAGGGCCATCATGTAACAACGAGTTGCGACAATTTCTTTGGACAAAAAAATTCATTAAACTTGTAACGGATCATGGTCCAGGTTTATCTGTTTAGAGTTTTTTTTAAAAAAAAAACACACACACACAAATGACGATATGTCTTTGGTCTCAACAAATCGCAACAACGCGGATTGATCGTCATAGCAGGACCTTGAAATTAATCACGGATCACGAAAAACACTCGTTACCGGCCGTCCTGCTGATACTTTAAGGCCTCGTTAATTCGAGTTATTGTTGTATATACAACAAGCTCTTTTCTTACTTTTTACTCACGATCATATTTCGAATTATTTATCTGTTTTCCCACCAGAGTTCGATTTCGTGGTTGAGATATAGTTTGGCCACTGAGTTGAACTTTCTCTTTTTGTGATTCGGATGACATTAACGAAATTCAGCACTTTCTGGCAAACCTGGCTGATCTATAACTGTAAAAACACAACTGGTAATGTACCAGTCATTTGAAACCCCTGCACCCCCCCCCCCCCCACCTCAGGGATAGCGGGGACATTCACTTTTTCTTGTGTGAAACTAAGTGAAGTTCCCGGCTCCTGGGGCAAATTTTCAAAATGAGCAGCCCCGCCCCCGGGGATACTATTTTTTTGGACAGTAAAATTCAGTATTAAAGAAACTTTATCAACGAAACTATAGTTTAATAAAACAACAAAACAGCGCATTTATCAGTTTGATTTTAACTTCGAAACGTGACGAACGCTTCAGCTCTTCACCCAACGGTTATGATTGCATCTCGTGATCACTCGATGTATATCAGTTTCAAGAGAAATACGTTCGTTGGAAAATATTTTTAATGTAAGTTAATGTACTATAAAAAGCAAACCGAGACTCTCTTAAAAAATATATATGGGACATATCAGCACACAAACTAGACAATGAAACACACTGAAGCGCGATAATCTTATTTAAAACAGTACATTTGCATTTATTTGCTATGGTTGTATGGATAGTTGACCAAATGAATGACTCAAACCACCTAACTTTGCTGAGGCTTGAAAAGGAGTCGGTTATGTCGACCTTCTTAATATCTCTTTTCCAAACATTACAAAGCATCTTCAAGCATCCACCGGCTTCTGTCGCCTTTGTTTCTCCTTGTGCAAAAATTTATGTCAAATCGATCGTTACGGTCCCAAAATAATTTACTATTGTGGTGCGAAAACGTCGTTGAATGCCCCGCTAATCCCCCGGATAAGCCCCCGCCTCAAGAGGCAAGGAAAAAAATATATAGTGAAGTCCCTGCACCTCGGGGCCATAAAAGATGGTGAGAATTGAGTGAACATCCCCGCTTGCCCCCGCCTATGCCCGAGGTGGGGGGGGGGGGGGGTTCAAATGACTGGTGCATAATGTTTTTAGGTAGCAAATCACACCTAGGAACCGCGGCGCTTAGGGGGT
>JAOBRG010390392.1:0-10632 GCA_027574985.1 Umimayanthus nakama | reverse complement strand
CAGCTAAACACTATATCCCACAGGCGAAAAACATATCTTATTAACTTTTGTTGATTAAACCCATTTGTAGATGCTTAAATGTACTAGATGAATGGGGGGGGGGGGGGAAGAGATAAGGGGGTTATGAAGTAACACATAATTTGAATTGTTTACTATAATGTGCTTTATTTAAGTCATGCTTACACTGATTATGTATAAATATGCACAACTAGGGAAGACACAACAGAGTTAACACCTAACCTTTAGAAGTGTCCTAGTTACCTATCCCCTTCCTCCCACCAACCCTTCATTAACAAAATATAACCAAAACAAATCTGTGTCCAAACAGCCCAATCTCCTTTAGCTTTAAAGGGACTTTTACACCAAGGTTTAACATTTCTTAAGTATTTAGCTTAGAAAAACATGAAAACATGATTTATCTGTTTCTTGAAGCAATGTGCGATTTACTTCCCAGTGTCCAACAGAAGACAGCATGGAAGAGTGTCAACAAACTAATGCAGATGAATACCCCAACATGTCAGAAGAGGCAGACTCTAGCCAGCTGAGTGCATCGAAAGATATCAATGAGATTGGAGAAGACTTTGTAGGGGATCACAGTGAAAGAAGTCTTGACGAAGAGATGGAGGAAATTATGGATCTTAAGGGCTGCTCATTATCAGAGACCATGTCATCTTCAGAATTTAATCAGGCCACTGAACCTTCAAGCACAAATGCCGCAGCTAATGAACTTAGAAGCAGTGCTGCAACAACTGAGCCAAGCAGTATGGCTGTGGCCAGTGAGCTGAACAGTACTGCCGCAGCCAGTGAATCACAGTCGATGGAGATAGCAGGTGATGTTGATGCTAACGATGGGGCTGCACAGAATAGTAATTCAGAAAATGATGAGGGGTTTGTTGAGGAGGAGGTATTTGATGGTGATGATGATTTCCATGAAGATGAGGATGATGATGAAGGTTGGATAACACCTGGTAACATTGGCAAGATCAAGGTAGAGCTCCGGCAGGATGGCTCATCACTTGCACCGGCTGATGTGACTGTTGGTTGTATGACGACCGATTTTGCTATTCAGGTGTGTAAACTGTGAAAAATAATTACTACAACAAAATTCTTCATTAGACCCCAGTCTTACATAATTATGACAAATGGAAGTTTAAAAGATATAAACAGAACTCAAGCACTAGCAGGGCCTAGGACGCCCAAAAAGCTTTCACCAATCAGTACGAGCCATGGCATATACATGTATTTGCTTTCAATTCTCATAGACCATAAATAGTACAAGTAGAGTTAGATGTTTTGTGTACCTGTATATTGATTTTACACTCAGATCTTAAGTGGCAGCAATATTTTTTTAGTCTGTATTTTGTTTGATTTTTCTGTTTACAGGTGTTCCCCAGTTACAATAGTAGGGACCTTGTCCAACAAGGGCAGGAACGTTACAAAGTAATAAACCTAGTTACATAAGACAGTGACTTCACATGGAAATGCAATTAGTTAGTCTCCTTTCTGCCGTCTTCCTCAGTAAACAGTTAAAAAGCTCACTTTTAAATAGTTTTTAAACAAGGTTAACAACAAATTTTAAATAATTTCACTCTTCTTGGGGCTTCAAGTTTCCTAGTTGCGTAAAGTCCCTTATATCAAAGCCTGTTTGACTGGTCTAACCAATTTGACCAATATATAAGCTCCTTTTAAAAATCTTTTTTCCATGCGCATCCATCACAGAATGTCTTGATACAAATGGGTCTGCACGTGGTCTCCATTGATGGAATGTTGATTAAAGAAGCCAAAAGCTATGTCCTCAAGTGCTACGGCTGCTTCAAGTAAGTCTTACACTGTAGAATGTAAAGGACATTTCACACGCGCGATATTTACGGCGATTTTAGGTGCGACTTTTTGGTGAAGAAAATCGCACCAAAATCGCAGTTAAGTTTGAACATGTTCAAAACATGTGCGATAACGCGTTGATGTAAATTTGGAAAATGGCATTAAAATCGCCAGTTGTTCACAAGGGCGAATTTTTCTCGCCTTCGAAATCGCCGAGAAAATCGCACCTAAAATCGCCGTAAATATCGGGCGTGTGAACTGGAAACAAGATGTAACACTCACCCGAAATGTTTCAGTTAAAGAGTTGTTACGTTTTGCGTTGTTATATTTCGTGTCAAGACAGTGTTACATTTTGAGTCAAAAAAAATTGTTACATTTCAGGTTGGTGTTACATTTTTTGTCAAAATTTGTTACATTTCGGGTTGATATCACATTTTGCATCAATTGTTTTATTTCATTGCGACATAGATATGTACACGGTCTTGAAAATTCGTGGAATCTGAAATCACTATGGTATTTTCCAGGCCTGGAAAAGTCATGGATTTTAGGGGAAAAAACCCGAGGTCATGTAAAACTATAAGTCAAGAATTTTCATTTTTGGCTGAAATGTTTTGTGCTTATTGAAAGTTGGAATCATTCTCCTTGTCTTCCAGCAAAACTATGCCCCAAGAAGACTGGGTTTTCGGCGTTTTTTTACATTGTTATAGATAAGCCAATAAACTGAATTGCCCAGTCTCAGGTTTGGGGGAAAATTTTGCAAGGCATTAAGAGACTTGAAAAGAACATTTTGTTCATTATTTCGTGCACACCAGAAGGAGTGGGCAAAAAACATGCAAGCTAACATTTACTCCACGCTCTCTTCACTTCAGTAATGGTCAGTTCCTTGGAAAAACAACCTTATGCAAAATTATTGCTTGTTTTTCAGAGTCTGTACGAGGTTGGACCGTCGATTCTGTCCTGCGTGTGGTAACAAAACGCTAGTTAAGGTGGCGATAAGCGTGGATTCGGACGGAGTCACACATTACCACATGCCGACAAGGAAGAGACCCTTCAACGTCAGGGGCAAAAGGGTGGGTACATGTGTTTCAGTTCATTCGTGTTGGAAACATTAGGGGGCTAAGACTGTAGTTACAGCCATATCTTGCACGATTTTTCCGAATGTTTACTTTTGTCGTGCTTGACTGAACGCGCGTTAACGAATGAGTGTTGTATTAAACAAAGAAAAATTTGTCATTCAGAATCGGAGCATGCGACAAGAAACAAACATGGGCGAGCTCGAGAAGCGAACGTTTCTCATCATATTCTTAATTCATTGACTTTCTTTGTTGTGGGAAAAACGAAATAGTTTTGGTCTCGACCTTACTTGAATCAGACGTCGGTCCGTTTGAATTTTTGAACGTGCGTCAGGTACTGGAGCTTTTACTAAAATCGAAGATCACACTGAAAGTATATTTAAAGAAGAAGGTAGCTATGGCAATAAATTATGAAAGTATACCTTCGCTGGGCCGGCAAGTGTGACCGCGGCCTTAAGCTATAAGGACGCAAACGTTATTGTGAACTCTACAAAACACTAGACTTAAATTACCGACCGCAATGCAGCAAGTCGGCAACTTTTCCATCGTCGTCTTTAGGAAATAGAACGTGAAAACTTTAGTTTGGGAGTTTTGTAGAGAACGTAAGCAACAGAACATAAATCGTTTAATTGTTTCACAAATAAAACTTCTAAACTTTAGTTTTCACACACGTGTATCTCCATACAAAACACAAAAGAAGCGAATGAGTTAGATTAATGAGAATATGGGAATTGGAACGTACGAATTCAGAAGCCGTTTTTCGTCGCTGACATTCGCTACTTAATTCTTTAATCTCTAAACTAAAACGGAAGTTGCAGTAATAATTCTTCTGTGTACATTGAATTAAATTGAATTCTGAATAGAGCTGCCCACACTTTTAGAGCCTACAAAATTAGGCATGTTTTTTCAACACTGTTTTGAACCCTGTAAGTTGGATCTAGTTATCTATGTTAGTCATAAAAGTGTAGATAGAATCTTGAAATTGAATTTAAAGATGGTTTTTCAGACCTTGAAATATGTGGAAAATTATGTCACTATCCAAATTTCTTGGTATAAGTTATGTCTCAAAGCACGCTGTCGAAATTGTACGTGTGAAATAAATGTACTAAAAATGTTTCGTTGTTGCCTCATTTATTGTTACGTTTTCGTTTCCAGTTTCCACTCCCCCATCCCAAAGGCGGTCGCCATGACGACGGACCAATCCTGTGCGAGGACCAACCAAGAAGCCAGCGGCGGCTACCGCGCAAGCGCGACAAGGTTGACGTGTTCGACCCTAATTACACCGCCCGGGCCTCTCCCTTTGCTACCAACGATGTGACAAGTCGGGCTTCGCAGCTGGGATTTCACATTAAAGACAGTTATCAGTCCAGAAGAAATCCAAACGAAGTTCGGAAGAAATCAGGGCGAAGAAAAAAGTGATGCTCGGTGATTGAATAAATTAGAGTAAACTTTATTAACGGGATTGAAATTTAGGTCGCTTTCCATCTGTCTGTTCTGAAAAGAAATTGGTTCTATCCAGTTCAAATGGAAAGGTTCAAGGTGCGCGCGTTTATTTTTCCCGCCAAAACTCTACAAGTTCCCGCGCTTTGGCCGACCGGAGCGGGCGAATATATATTTTTACGCCCACTTCAAGATGGCGGATTGTCACGGCCCTTTTATTATTCGGAAATTCTTATTCATATCACACGGCTATTAATGGTTTCATGGTTATCGATGGTTAGTAAGGGTTTTGGTTGGGTCACGGTTACTTATGTAAGAACTTTAGATAAAGGTATAAAAAATGTGGAGTGTTGGCAACGAAATGATGGGTTAGTGAAGTGGTAGTGAATAGTGACTCCTGTTTATGAGGTCCTTTGTTCGTGACTCTTCATGCCCACCTTTCTGCGGCATTTTGAAGCTTCTATTTTTTCTTGAAATTTTTCGAAGTACGAGTCTTTGTTTGAGCAATGTTGCAGTTCTAGTAAGCGTCCGCCATCTTGAAGTGGGCGTAGAAAAAAACCGCCCGGGCGAACTGAGCGGTTCTGATCCATGAGGGGGTTTATATGGCGAGAACCAATTCTGAGAACTCGTGCATTTCATTTACGAACTGACTGGTCGAACCGACCTACAAATGAAGAGCAACCTAAGCCTTACTGCTTGCTTTACTCCATTGCAAGCTGCCTTTGGAAACCCCGCAGAAGTTTAAAATGTGAAGAGAAAAAGACTTGATATGGATTATCATAGCACCAGTTGTAAATATAAGGGATACTTTTTTCCCACAAAGTCTTCTTATTTCATAAAAGTTGATGGTTTGAGAACGTTTATCAATATATATCTCTGGAGAGGGGTACAAGAGGTGGCCATGGGCATTTGACCCAATACCTTTAAATGCTCAATAAAGTAATATTGGTATTAAACACAGCAAACTTTCTTGATCGAGCTTGCCTTTTTATCTGTCCGAGTTGAGGGAAAGCACCAGTTAAGGACACTCCAAGTAAACCCCATTTAATATGTATTAAAACCCGAAATAACGTCCCATGTCAATCTTTAGGTAGGTAAACCCAGTCTCCAAAATTTAAACATGGGTCATATCTCACCAACTTTGGAACAACCAGGTCCAAATCGCTATCAGCACCCGGGATCATAATCATTTTTAATGCTTTACTTAAGTTTTACCTAGTGTTGCGAGATTTAAGCGTGTGGGTTGTTTGAAGACCCCAGATAATAATCGGTTAAGAGACTAGACCAATAGTTTAACGTCATACTGGGAAGTAATCGGCCTTATTTCAACACTTTGCGATCTACATCCTCCATCCAAGGATAGACATTGACAGGGCCTTATAACCTACGGCCCTGGAAGCTCTTCCTTTTTTACCCATTTTATGGCTTCCAACTATCAAGAAATGTTGTTTATGAAAATTCAAAATGAAACTCTAAAAGTACTTCTATCCCAGCTATTTATGATTATGTAAGTGATTCCCTTACGACATGCTTCATTAACTTGTATCAGATACCAGTTAATAAAGCGAAGTTACCACTTTCTTTTTTATGTTTTTGTTCTAATTTCTTTTGTTTGTTTGACCTTAGCTGTGCACAAAACCGACAAAATAATGAAACATATATGAACAAAGTTGAAACATTTTGGCTCACACGTAAAAGAATTGGAAAACAATGTGCAGTTCAATCGCTTTGAAGTTTTGTTAAGCGATACAACCAATTAATTTTATTGACTATGCAGATACTATTTATTTTTATCCTTTAAAATTCAAGAAACGTATTCACTCACAGGAGATTTTTTTATAGTTTTATTGGATGTTTCTCAATCACTACATTAATAGAACGGGCCGTAACTCAACCTACTGGAATTCGCTAACTGTCAGTTCATGGTAAGAACTTTGCCTATTTAATGTGTGAATATTACAAGAGTTACCTTCAAGATGAAAGAACGTAGCAGTTTTGTCGTACAACACTGTACAAAACTATAAACTTAGTCAAAGATTATAAATAGAACTGTTCCTTCCATGCACTACTCATTTGATAAAGCTTTCGTTGCAGCAAACACATAAAAATAAATGTAAAAAAACGAAAACTATCAAGTTGAAGTGGAGTTACATGTATCGTATCAAGTAAATCTGTTGTTTAATTCAGATAATTCATATGGGTTCGGCCATATTATATAACCGGGTTTAGGCTGAAAAGCAAACATTTTTCCCAACCTGGCTTTCTCAGGTTTTCTCAGTAAACCAAAAAACCATCCATATCTAAAGCTGGTCAAATTCAACTACTGGAATGCGGATTCTAAGGCCTTGGTTTATCGTTTGTATAACACGGACGTTTCTATGTTTGACACTTGCTAACAACTCTCCTCAATATCATCTATGTTTTCCCTTTAAACAGTAAGGGGAAGATAAATGTTGATATGCGGGCGAAGGGTTAGGGTTAGGGTTTAAATTCCCAAGGGGGTGGAGTGAGGGGTACACGCCCATATTTCGGATGGTGACCAGTGTGCGCCAAAGCCTTAAAATTCAGAATCGAAAATCCATTTTTCTATACACTATTTCAGACCAAACTTAAGAAACTAATAACACTATTCACAACTAGACAAACGGACTATTCAGGAAAAATGTAATGTAATGGAGCCGTAAAAAAACATTAACTGAGCAAAGAATTGGTTCTTATAAAACACATATAAAAGTAAAAGCAAATAAAATTGTACAAATTAAAGTATTTGCTCTTGTGAAACTAAAATAGCTTGAAGCGGAGTTCTCAGCATTAACTGACAAACTCAACCGGTCAGACTCTTGTTTCGTGAGGATGAAACTCGCGTCAGCATCCCCAGTCGTCTTACTTAACCGTTGGCCAAGCTTTTTGCCAGTAGTCTTCCCTTTATTTTTCCTCACCAACGTAAAGTTTAGCGAAACACTGGTTCCCTCTGGGATTACTACGGTTTTTCGCGAGTTTTTATAGTGTCGTTTGGCCGCTCGGATTGTGTAATTGCCTGGGACGAGTAGTCGCCAATAGTCGCCGCTTTCAAGGGACCTTATGATCTTGGTGCGACTATCGACGATGATTTTGGCGCCTTCGATGGGGTTGCCCTCATCGTCTAGTACAAACCCGTGCACCCCAAGACGATGGACCAAATTTGCGTACTTTAGGAGGGCCTGCCGGTTTGCGTGCCAGTAGCTCTGAAGATATGTGGCTGGAGGGTATTTGCAGCATCCCACTTCCAGCGTGATTTCAAAACAGTTGCTATGGAGATAGAGCATAACTTACTGTCAGCGATTGTCTCATAGACTCAGGAAAAAAAAGGTTATGACAAGATTGTAATAGCACTTGGTTTTGGAATAGCTAGTGTTGTGATCAGGAGAGTTGTAATATGCGGCACTATCCTCATAAACAATTAAAAAAATTATCTACAAAGAAGAAAAAGTTTCAATATGGCCAATTAAAAAAACGGTAAGCGTCCTTTTTTCACATACTTTATAGTCGGGAGGTAGACTTTTTTGTTTTCAATATCCAAATTTCAATAAAACATATTCCTATTTGTTGTCGTTGTTGCATCCATAAACATCATATTGGTCAATTTTCGGACAGCTAATTTAGACTTCTACCAAGTTTTACTGTCGCAAAATAGTATTTAACAGTTTTAAAGAAAAACAATGAAAGTAAAAAGTAAACATAAAACTGAGTCGTGCGCTTTTTCAGTGGTCGGGCATGTACGCTTAACATATTTCTTGTTTGGTAACTTGGCCTAACCAACTGATTTCCAACTATATGACTGAATGACTCTTTTCCTAACTCCGCCATATAGAATGTTTCTGTTCCTATCAAACACGTATAACTAAAGGCCCTGTTACACTGCGCATCATTTTTGTCATCAACTGGTAACTGCAGCATTGCACGTTGCCGAGGATAGCTGTTACATTACAACGAAATGTTAGTAATTTGCCGTAACTTTGGTGAGCCGTAATCTTGAACAAGTTTGTTCGCGCACCCAGGGTCGAGATACTCTGAACAAAAATCGAGAAGTATAAGCATGCCGCAAAATAGCGAGAAAAGTTGCTGGAGCTGCAATCTGTTGCGAAAAGTAGAGCTAAGTTCCGCTTCGTGCAACACACCGCGCAGTAAAAAGTTGCTAGACAACCAATCTTAATCTGTGCAGTTCTCCAGCAACATGTCTCGCAACGGCATTGCGAAATAAAGTTCGATTCCTGAGAAAATCTCGCGGTGCAACAGGATCGTTTCAAGACTGTCAAAGGGCCGCCGGCTAACGCCAGAAACGTCAGCTTTACACCAAATCTAAAGGTGAATACAGACGTAACCATTCATGAACAAATCGGTAAAGGTGCAGATCTCTAGCACTTACAACTATAGGTATAAACGTCAAGTCCCTTTCTTCCATATGACTCGCGACGGTAGTAAACATCAGACACATAACCAAGAATTTTCTTATTTTTTGGGGGAGGAGGGGTGAGAGTCATTGTCAATCTCAATATTTAGGTAGATTTGTTCAGGTAGAACCAACGCGGCATTCGAATTAGTGTTGTAACCAGTGATGGTACACCCATATATTGACTATGCGGGTATGTGACGCTGTACAGAGTATGGCTTTTTGTCAGAGCATGGTGTAGGAAACACGATGTTTTTAGTCAGGAACAAGAGGTCAAATCTAAGCGAGTTTAGAATAAAAGGTTTTTCCGGGCCGAATTTCCAGGCCGATGCCTTCTTGCTCAAAAGGATGTTATGTCTTAAGCACAACCGCTGATATAAAGCATATTTTCAATAAAAAATAATATGCTACGAAATTCTGTCAGGAACAGCGTATGCTTTTCTTCAGGTTGTTTTGAGTCAAGAACATGGTCAGGAGTTTAGGGTCTCAGTGGCACACACACACCCTAAAATTTGGGGAGTACCCCCCTGGTGTTGTAGCAGCCTTTTAACATGCACGGGCACACATCATGTAATCAAACAAATCTTAAAAAAATAGGCTGATATCCTGAAACAAACAACTAAGAACAGCTATGAAACGAAAGAAAAATGATTGTATCATAAACAGTTTGCGTTGATCCGTGAATATCACGTTGCAGCCCTATTGCGTTTGTTTGCGGCTATTCCAAAAACACAAAACCTCTTAACACTGTGTAGTTTTCAAAACTCGATATTCGGTGTTCCTGGCACCGCAGGTAGCGTAACTAATCTTGGCGGGCCAGCGTAACTTCACGGTGAAAGGATAGGGAGACATTTATGTCAGATAGAAAGCAAAGCAGTTGTAAAAATAGTTAGAATAAAGTAGTTGTACAATATCATACGGCTATGAATAATACTTTTTAAGTTTTCGTATCAAGGTTTCTACATCAATCGCAACTGTACTTGTCTTCAGATTCGAGAATGTTGAAGAGTATCAATCGAGTTTTCTTTTTAATTATAGTTTTGGTTGCATCCGGAGCTTTGTTGGTAGCTCATTCCACAGTCGCGTACCAACTCTTGAGAACGATTTACGTTTGATCTCAAGCCTTGATTTATGGGAAAAAAAATTCTTTGAAGCTGATAATCGAGTATTGTTGAATGTACTTTTACTGCAGGTAAAGAAAACGTCTTTTAAATTTGAAGGGACCATGTCATTAGTCACGTCGTGCATTGTTTCTGCTGACAATTTATAGCGTAAAAAATGAATGGGTAATATTTTCGCTTCTCAAAACTTACCTTTTGTAATAGTTATAATCTTGCATGCCCCCAGCGATAGCGTACCAAGATGCGCCGTTCACAATCCCGTCCTTGAACTCTTCCTTGTAGTATTGGGTGCAGTTTGGTTTTCCCATGTGCATTGTGGGGTGCGCGAAAGCGTAGACCTTGGACACGTGGACAAACACATCATCGTCCGGGCTACTGTAATAGACCCGCACTGTCGACTTTCTCATTTCATGTGGAATGTTGTCGTAAGGGTAGTTAGCGACCAGTGTGCCGCCATGCAGGTTTGCAGAGAGAACGAAAGGAACGCTCTTAATCCAGTTCATGGCAGCTTTTGTCTCGGGCTAGATATTGGAAAGAGATAATGTCACAAAATAACCGAGCATATTGCACTTGTTAACAAGCCTTGCTTTCTCCGCGCAAGTGATTTTAATGGTGGCATCGTCGAAAGATAATGGTGATAGATGGTTTAAAGTGACATAATTGAGCATGGTCCGCGGAGGGGGAGGGGCTGGGGGACTTCAGCCCCTCCCCCCAACTTTTTTGAAAAAGAAAAAGGTGTTAAACCCCC
>JAOBRG010390381.1:0-10633 GCA_027574985.1 Umimayanthus nakama | reverse complement strand
TACGACTGGCCGTATCTATGCATCCATAGACTGCAAGAGGGTACGTGCTGTTCTGGTACCCCATTAACTTATCATGTATATCTACCGAATAAACAAAATTAGGGCCTCTTGTGGTGAAATGCCCCTTAGCTTTCTTTTTTTTCCCACCGGGAGCACGTTTTCTGAGGCCTTCGGGATCCAAGTCCGACATGGTAGCGTGAACCAAGGCTCGTGGGACGTTTAAACCATACTCTTGGCGGACTTTCTTTTGCATTGCGCGATACCCAAGCAACTTTCCGGGCCCATCTAACTCTTGAGCGACTGCTTCTTTTACATCATCGACCGTAACATCATGGTCTTGGTAAAATATATTAAAATGGCGGAGACGGCGATCGAGAGAACGTAAACTCCAAGCATAGCATGGGAAGTCTCTCTTCGCAAAGCTCAAGATTTCATCGCGTTTAAAGGATTGGCCGACGTACTTCTCAAGGTCTTCTTGGAGGTTGGAATCATCCTTCCAAGCATCATTATGTGTAGTAGACATTTTTCAAAAGCTGGCGAAAACTATCATACACGTGCAAATGACAGCAGACTCGTTACCAGTCTCTTTAGAAAAAATACTGTCACTAAGTATTGTGGTCTATGGCAGCGATGGGCCATGGAAAATTTAGCTTTCTTTTCGAAAAAAAAAATCTTATGGCAGCGATGGGCCACTGTAAAATTTAATTTTTTTACGAAAAAAAAATCTTACGGCAGCCATGGGCCAAGGGGATATTTGGTTTCAATTTAATTCATAGTTTAAGTTGATTTTGTTTGGTAATTGTTTCAATTTTTTTCTTCTTATTTTGATCAGTTTTACTTTTAATTAATTGATAGAATAAAATTGGTTTCAGTTTATTTTGAATTTTATCTCAAAATATTTTTTAGGATGAATTTCTTTAAAAAAAGCCAAAAAATATAAGAAATCCGTGTGGCAGCGATGGGCCACCATAAAACAGTAATATGGGAAGCATGGGCGTTATACAGTAAAATCATTTATGTCTTTGAAGGCTAGGCGAACGCGCCGTTAATGCTTGCCGTGACTAATGCCATGCCAATTCTATAGCGTTACACCGTGCTCATGTATAATCGCACAAGCAAGCACGTGTACGACGTACGCTGCACTCAAGGGCCTCTTCACGAGGCACTTCTACTATAATAGGCAATGTTCTTTTTCAACAAACTAGGAAATCGAAGTCACTTGGCAACCAGTGCTGATGAAGGTGCTTGAAGATGTGTCCTCGACTTCAACTTCCAAACGAAGAAGAAAGAGAAAGAGGCCCAGCCCTCTGGACTCAAAAAATTGCCAATAATTCCTCAGGTGCTGGTGTACGATCGAGTGAGGCTGCTGGACGCTGTAAGTGCACTCGTGCAGAGCTTCCATGCCCAAAATTTTGCCTAAATACGGAGGGCTTTATTGCAGGAACTAACATGTAGACATGTATTTGCCTTTGTCATTTATTTGCGCTGTCTAGGCTGTTCTTTTGTGGCATTAAATGGCAAACGCTACCTTCGATAAAATGGTCATTGTGCATGTAGTTATACAGATTGTGCTACAAATCCCGGCATATGCTGATTTGTTACGTGAGACACCCTTCATGACACTCATGTGAAACCCATTGGAAGGGTGAATCATTCCAGCTAATCTGCCCCTGTGACGCCATCTGCAAAATTGTGTATCATTAAGCCTTAAAGCAGTTCTTTGAACTAAGGCGTCCAATAAAAGAAACCCCCTGGGGAAAAGGTTTTTTAAAACATAAGTTATTTTGGGCCTTGTCTCGCGGATGAGCCCTGGAACGACATGATATCCGGTTTTGCAGACGTCCCCGCCCCTGACTGGCTAACTCCAGGGACTCAGACAAGCTGGTTAGAATGTCTGTGCACAGCAGGATGTATAATTAAATCCATGTCCTGTCCAGAAATGGTTGATATAGTATTCGTGTTGCGAGATATCTCCTTGGTTACAGAACAAAGGATTTGGTCAAAATTATGAGCTTTCTATCTCGGCCAAGGTTGTATTAAATAACGGATACTTATTGAGCCTCAATTACATGCTCAGTGATCACGTAACTTTTGTACTCTTTATTTATGTCTGCTGTGTACTGCTTTCATGCTGTCCTGTGTTAAATCGTTTTCCACACGTAATTTAAGCTGATATTTATAATATTCTGTGCAAGCCTCGTTTCCATGCTGCAATATCACGTGACACTCCTTAACCTGAAAAAAGAATTGTTTTTTATTGCTTTGCATTGCTTTTTGTTTTTTAAATTATCTAAAATCGTTTTAACCTACACAATCGAAACTGATAACTGGCATATTCTGTGTCAGCCTCGTTTCTATGCTGGTGTGCTGACGACATACCGTCTATCTTTGCATACTTTTCAACAGATCGCTCTTGAGTGGAAGAATCCCTGTTGAGTAGAAACAATCTAACGTCGTTCCTATCCACAAAAAAGCAACGCAGGGATTTGGTCGACAGCTATCGACCCATATCCCTCTTGTCAATAACATCTAAGGTATTGGAACGTTGTGTGTTCGACACATCATCAGCCACCTCTCGCTACTTTTCAGCAAGTCTCAAAACAGATTCATGCAAGGAAGATCTACCTTCACCCAACTCTTTGAATTCCTACACCATATCATTTTTAACACATTTATAGCCTTTCATATGTACATACATTGATAGATTGAGTCAATGTAATTTGTGCTACCATAGAGGCACTTTGCTTATTTTACTGAGGAGGAATGTTCTTTTCATGGGAAAGTTTTTTATTACATTTAGAAATGGATCTCTTTTGTATCTTTGTTTTATTCTGGTAAAGAGTTCTAGTCCAATTGAAGAACTAATTTTGCTTTTCCAGAATTCAGAATATTTGTTTTATAGTATAAATATTATTTCATGAATCGCAGTTGACGTGAGAGGATCGGGTTTGTTAGAGCAATTCAAACCGCAGAAACTTAACATATTATTGGTTATGCCTTGGACCGTGGCCGGCAAAGCAACTTCGCCTATCTAGACTTTGCGAAGCCTTTGATACCATGTCGCATTCCCGCCTCCTGCTTAAGCTCCATCTTGGCCGTCGGTCTTTCCTAGGCAGACCTCGGCACGGAGTGGGGGAGGGGGGGTCGTCCGAACCCCGCCATTCTACGGGCATGGGACATGCTACCAAAACTTTGAATTGACACTCTCAAACTTTGGGTATTTTTTGACAGGGGAAGCCTAATAATGCCGGGGGAGGTTTATTTACCACCTGAGTAACTTTTTAAAGGAATTGACAACAATTATTTGCTCAGACCCATTTGTTGAAGGGGGTTCCATTCTACTTTTCAGGAAAGACACAAAACATTTTGGTCATCACTGAGTTAGTTCACACACTGTATTCATTTATTGCCAGTCTGAATTTTGGATGACATGTGATGCAGAATATTCCACCAAAATCTAATATGTGTTTAAAGGTTATCAAAAACCAAACATTTTCAAAATTGATGATGACTACAAAGTCGAAAACATTTGGTTTCTAGTATTTAGATTACTAATTTACGAATTACCGAGCACGGGTGCAATTTCATACATTATATTCAGTGCTTGTTTTACAACAGAATCATCGCTTTTTGACTTTAGATAACAATGATACGAAAGTGAGTGTTAGTTACAATTACTTGTAAAGGGAAATTTCCCATTTCACTTCTAGAAGCATGATTTAAAGCTTTGCGATTTAAAACCTAAAAATAACTTACAAAATCGCAAGTGTGCCTTTTCAAATGGTGTTTTGCCGCACTTTTCAAAATATGACTTAGTATAGGCACCCCAAACTTCTTAATGGCAGCATTGAATATTTTCATTGCAGAGCGTAAAGGAAGCCTTGAAAAATCATTGTGTTTTCATACTTTATAAATAGCATTGAAGGCCTTATCTGCTAACACTTTTTGAGCTATTGTAAACGTTCCTGAAGAATTGATTGTTATCCCCAAATACGTGTACTCTTGAACCATTCTAACTGAGTGTTATTAATGTTTTTTTTCTTCATGTCCCGATTAGCGAATTGGTCCAGTGCCTGCCATATTTGGGATTTGTTCCCGGTCCCACGCGGTCAGTGCCCCCTAATGGCTTCAAGGGTTAAAATAACTGAAAGCAACCTCACTTCAGTCTACACTCGTACCACGAGTAAAGGCTTAATGAGCTTCTTGTTTTAGTCTTTTTATAATTTAGGTTCAACAGCCACTTAGTATTGAAACTTTCAAGTATTTTTCAGCTTCTATCCAGACCTTGTTTAGGTTTAGAGAGTATCACTAGGTCATCCGCACAAAAGACTGTTTAATTTACTTTATTCCAGTAAACACCCTTGCTGCTTAGACAAGTGATCGCAACAACAAAGGCATGAAGAGTCTACAGAAATTGAAAGCCAAGCAGCTTGCAGGATTGCTACGGTTGTTTCTGGTCGCTCTTAATCTTGCAAGCAAAGCGTAACAACAGACCAACATGCCTCTCCACAAAACACAAGTCAGGGTTCGTACGTCTTCAGAATTTCAAAATCCAGGGTTTTCCAGGGCTTTTTTACGTTTTTTCCAGGGTTTTTCCAGGGCCATTGTAGCCCGGAATGAAAACAACGTTCACAACGATTTGTTTAAAACAACGTTCGAAAGGTAATGTAATCGATGTTAAACAACAATGTGTTCCAAAGTGTACATTATTTCGATATTATACAGTGGTTTCTAACATAACATGGTGTTTTGAAATGATAAGAAAACTACAACATCGATTGTTACTTGTACTGAAATCAACAAAATGCACCATTTCGTGAATTTAATTTTTTCAATAAAATTCTGTAAGGTTTTCCAGGGCTTAAATGAAAAATTTCCATGGCTTTTCCAGGGTTTCCTGGGATTTCCAGGGCTTCAAAGATTTTCCAGGGTTTTCCAGGATTTCCAGGGCCCGTACGAACCCTGACAAGTTTCTCGTCCTTGTCCAACGGTCCGAACCAAACGGAACTTCGTTTCCCAGAATCTCCCTAAGTAAGGCCAGGACCATGGTTAACAAACTTGACAATATTTCAGAAACTATGACTGATAATTTATGCGATATTGCAGTCATCACTGAATCCTGGCTGTCGTCATGCGTGACAGATCAGCTCATCAGTACGAGTCTCGGCAAAGGGAAGGCACCTAGTTGTCTCTCACACGAACTCTGCCGTTCTGGTCATGGTTAATTTTAATCAGTTCAAGCCAGGTAACCTCAGTTCCTCCTTCAAGCTAAAGAAACTTGTCACAAAACCAGTTAGACAAAAAATCCTAGAACTTTCCCAGTTATGTTATCTAGCTATATGTTAGGAGTTTTTATGTGCATCAAGTCTCTAACTGATAAACGGACCCCAAAATTAATCCTTCGTCTTTACAATACAACCTTTCTTCACTGTTTGCTGTGTAAGGAAAGTAATAGGACAGCCAAAAAAACTGACTGTTAAGAAAGCTTTATGGCAAGTACTTTCAGTCTCAGTTGCCACACCCCTGTCCTCAGCAGAATCATTTCAATGTCGTCACTAAATACAGAAGATGAGGAAAGAACATACAATACCCTGAGCAATAACAGCAGAGAAACATCAAGTCGCCGTCCTGTTGAAATTGTTGCAAATGGCCTAATTCGATACCAAGCAGAGGCACAGATGCATGACACAACAACAACATTCAAGAAACAGCAATCCTGAATTTCAAATCTCTATGAAAGGTTAATAACCTTACATTTGTTTCTTACTTTGATGGTATACAAAGAGCAGTTCCTACAACTTGACATTAAGGATCTGTCCGAGAATTGGGTACAAAATACTATTCAGACAGGAAAAAATTAATTGATAAGTACAGACAATCTTGTTTCTTATCTGTAGGCGATACACTTACCGTTCATTTCATACTTGCAAAATACAGAGGATCCAGACTCAGACTTCAATCAATGAAAATCCTGGAAAGATCTATTCCCGGATAACTTATTCCACAGATTTACCAGGATGTCCCCAGATAGATTCAACCATCTGCTTACACTTGTTGGCCCCTTGATAGCCAAGAAACCATGCCACTCAAGAAACGCTATCACAGAGGCTGAACGTTTGATGGTAACGCTGAGGTATCTTGCCACTGGGGAAGCACAGCAAACGCAGGCAATCTATTTCCGGCTTGGAAAGGCTATTGTTTCAAAGATAGTTCGAGAGACATGCATAGCCCTGTGGGAGGCCCTCAATGGGATGTATGTAAAAGCCCCTTTTACCTTTGATGACTGGAAAAACATTTCTCAAGAGTTCAATCATAGTTGATAGAGCGAACTGGTTAGGAAGCTCAACAGTTTTCAAAGGCGGTGTACAAAGTAGCTTTGTTTTGTGTTGAATGAACCGTGACCCTGCACATTGTTTTGTTCAATGTGTTAGCCCAAATGCTTTTACTGGTTAGTTGCTAATATACATATCAATACCTTTTGTGTTTTGTGCATGGTCAAGGCCAACGAACAAAAGAGATACAGAACAAAAACATATAACAAAAAACTGGCCAAGTTTCATAACCAGTTCGCTCTATAAACTATTGTTCAATGAAGAGTGGAACTTCCCACATTGCCTTGGTGCAATCGATGGAAAACACGAATGGGGTTCAGCATATTATAATTATAAAGGTTTCCACTCAATTGTGTTGTTAGCAACCTGTGATGCAAAATATTGCTTTAAATTTCTTGACATAGGTGAATATGGTAGCCTAAATGATGCAAGAATACTTGCAAAAACAGCGTTTGGTCATACCTTCGAAAACAATCCCACAAACTTCAATGTGCCTTGTCTAGCCCTTCATGGAACCGACACCCTGCCATATGTTATGATTGGGGATGGTATTTTTCCCTTGAAGCCTTGGTTGTTGAAGCCTTGTCCAGGGAAGGGGCTGAGTGAACCTGAGAAGGTTTACAACTACAGGCTTTCGAGAGCTAGACGAATAAAAGAAAAAGCTTTTGGCATTCTAGCAGCCAAATGGAGAATCTTCCGCACAACTATAAAGGTCAATTCTGACCTGGTTGAGAGTGTAACTAAAGCAGCAGTATGCCTGCACAACTACTTGAGACTGACTGAAAATGCGGGCTACATACTGACTGGATTTATTGACCTGGAGGACAGCACTGGTAACATTGTGCTGAAATGTGCAATATTTGCTGAAATTTTAGAGCCTGTACGCCAACTATCTTTGACTCAGAAGACAAGTTATGTCAGTATCATCAAGCAAGTCGGCGCAGTTGACAACACCCTCACCAA
Source organism: Umimayanthus nakama (assembly GCA_027574985.1). NCBI lineage: Eukaryota > Metazoa > Cnidaria > Anthozoa > Zoantharia > Parazoanthidae > Umimayanthus > Umimayanthus nakama. The sequence continues at coordinate 3,338 of JAOBRG010390381.1, read as the reverse complement.
TGGGCTTATGGCAAAGGCTGCACAAGTTGAAGCTTGAAGAAGTGCCAGAATTCTGGGCCCTCATTGAGCTGTCTCTGCTGCCAATACGGCAATGCTGTGTGCGAATCTTTTATTTCCTATTTGCGAATAATCATGACTGACTGCCGCAACAGGCTGAACGAAGGCAATCTCAGTGACTTGATGAGGAACAAGGTGACGGGCCCATCACTTCGTTACTTCCGTGAGAAGTATGAGGAGCTTGCTATGGATCTCGGGAATGGCGACAAGGTACATCGGACCACACGAGGGAAGAGAAAGCCGTACAGACGTAGACAAAAACGAGATGGGGAAAAGAAGACGCGGGAGAAGGAAAGAGAAGAGTTCCTGAGGGAGTGGCTAAACGGTGTCAATGGAGAATCAGATGATGAAGAATCTGAGAGTGGAGAGGACTGCGAATCGTAAGAAGAGAACGAGATGGAAGGTGATGGGGCAGAACAAAGTGCTTCTCTCCTGTGAACTCAGCTGATGACCCTCTCAGTGCTGATCCACTTGAGTGTGGAATGAGGAAGCAGTGAGCCCAGCCAACTGCCGATGAAGACTTAACTTTCTTCAGTTTGAGTGTAGACTACTGGACACAGACTTGTCTTGTTAAATGGGCACAGTCACGGTATGCGCATGCTTGTAATTCGAGATGATATCCAACAACATCTTTGTTTGTCGTCCAATCAAATCGTTGTGTTTCCGGCCGAGTGCGCTGCACTGGGGAGTGACACGAGAAGGAGAGGTCAAAATGATTTCTTGCTACAACAAAAACTTCTTCGTGCAAACTGCTATTCAAATATTTTTTCTGCCCTCTACGACTCGACTCTGCTTTCTCTCAATGACTGAAAACAGAACCGGGGAAATAGTAACGTCTGCTGTGAGTTGTCTTGTCGATGAGCGAGTGTTAAAATACAGCAAAGTACATGGGTCAAACTCGCTTGGTCGCGGGATCTGCCAGTTGGTTTGTTTTGCATGCTTTTATGTCATAGAAATTTGTCTACAAAACTGTAGGCTACTCAAATCTAGCCAGTATTTATAGTAGAAATCAGGCTGCCGATGTTAAGGTTATTGTGGAGCGTGTGACAGCAGCATTTGAGTACAATTTTTTTTTTATTTCCGTCTCGGATTATAAAAATAGTGTTTGTGATTGTATAGGAAACGAGGTCGTCCTACGTTGATGAACTAGTCGCTCTCATGTACTAGGGCTGGGCCGGCTCATTTATCGTCAAAACCCGCCACAAAAAGTGTTATATTGGTACTATCAGATTATCGCCTTCACAAATTTGTATTTCAACACAGAAGGATTCGTTCGCCCAGCAAGAAGCTATGTCGCTATTGAAAGTACTGTACGATTTAAAAAGCTTCCAAGCATCGTGTACTCTTTGGATAGCCATATCCGTTTTCTCTCTAACCTCCAAATCAGCTTACAGCGTTTGCTGTTGTCTGCAGTTTGGTTCGAGAGAAAGACCATGCTCAGCCATGGCCGTCGCCGAATAGTCAGCGAAGGAGAGCTTCACGATCAGAAGGAAATTTATTGCTTATAAATGATCACCTCCATAAAATATTCCAAAGAAAAGGAAGAATAATACTGCGTTCATACCAGGAATTAAACATGATTATATTAAACTGGTTGCACTTTAAAATCTTGCTTTTGTAATGTGTTCATAGGTTTTTTCGGGTTCTGAAATAAGCATTTCAACGCCTTAACGATAGATTTACATAATTATACAGGTATTATGCCAGTTTGAGTTCTGCAACTGCCAGGTTAACTGTCAACTACGATTAACTTGAACCTGTTTAACGAGAAGTGTGAACGTGACTTAAACCTTTAACTTCATTTTAGTTACTTTCAAAACTGTGGATGGAATTCAACCATCCAAGATCGCAAGCGATTCCTCGCCATTTCTTCCACAGTCCACTCCAAATCTCAAAACATAATTTCGTTCCGGGCCGGAACGAAATTATTAAGTTGAAACTTGACGCGCATGCGCATAGCGTGACCGAGCTCATTTAATATTCATTAATTTGAACAACTGTCTGCATGAAGACAAGCATTCATTATGTTCCAGTTTGTCGGTTAATTGCCAGAAGTCAAAAACAAGGCTAACATGTGAAAGTTCTGGCCTTTGGAAAAAAGGAATGGACACTTCTTGCAATTTCGTGAACTGGAATCAACAAATCATACACTATAGCAGGTAGCACAACGTAGAAGAGTCAAAGCTTCGACGGATCGACACTATCTTAAGCATACAGTGGCTCCAGAAATTAAGGAAACCTGTGGCCATTGCCAGTTGTTATTGCGAGCCCAACTCAGGAATAGAACATTAACAGACCAGGTACCTGGAGAGCTGTGTTGGGAATAAAACCTATAGACGGTAAACTGAACCCACTTCAAGTTGCGGGATAAAGCCAACAAGAAGAGCAAAAAAATAGCTCTCTCTAAATGGAACTATACTGATGCTCTTGGACGATAACTGAACATGCTTGCTGACTGTAGGTCATCAAAAAAGACAAAATATATCCAATAGCGTGATCACCTGCATCAAAATAGACGCTCAATTATGAGGAATAATTAGATCATTGCATTGCAAAGCCGATGAAATGATCATATGTCTTGTAACCAGGCTTCGTTTCTTGTAAAAGAGACCTTTCGAGCTATCCAAGGCATGATGCAAATTGTAACGTTTATCTGTTTTGTTAGCAGCCTGGAAATCGGACTGACTACTGCCGCACAGAGAAAGTTGATCTTTCCAAATCTCGAAATACAAATTTTATCTGTACAGCCATAAAACAACCAGATCAGTCTCACCACCACACCCTCGCTCCACATACAGATCAGTCTCGCCACCACCCTGTCGCTCCAAATCACAAAACTTGGATTACATTGGGACAGCAAAACCACAACACTAGAGTTAAGTTGGGACAATAAATCAAGTCTTGGTATATTACTGGGAATTTCCTGTCTCAATGCTGGATTTGGTATCATTTTTCCAATTTAGAAAACTCCTTTAGAAAACCCAAAACTTTCTTCCAAAATTCCGTTTATTTAACATTTTGGGGTGACTCAGGGTTTCCTGTGCTCAGAGAGTTTCGCTGTGAAAATTCCCTGGACATCATTAAATAGACCGATATTGTTTGTGCCACTGCTTATTGATCAGAGCGTGGAAGAAATGACGTATGATGGTAAGTCACAATTTCCTCGTTCAAATTAAAAAAACGTGCGACAAAAGCCAACGCTAACCAGGGTGTGTCCGCTTTTCTCAAAGTAAAATTTTAGGACTTTTTAAGGACTTTTTAAGGTAAGATTACTGGTTTTT
>JAOBRG010390370.1:0-10633 GCA_027574985.1 Umimayanthus nakama | reverse complement strand
GTACAACGAGTGCATAAATTAGATAACAAAGAATTACAAAGAAAATGAAAAAATAAAGAGCATAAATACATTTATGACATACCACATAATAGCTAATTTTACGGCCATACAACTGATTAAAAAAGGTTGTCTTCTGAGTTGTTGCATTGTGCATTGATACGGGCCAAGACCCGCAAAGCACCATGGATTAACGAATTTTTAAACGGCATTGTAGGTGCCTACTATGAGACAGCGACATTCGTGTATTTGCCATAGTAGCAATGTGAACCACAATGCTTTGCGGTTTTTGGCATGCACTACACTTTGATTTAAGAATTTGTTACATCCATAAAGCATTGCGACCTGGGTATGCAACAATGCGCAATGCACAATGCAACAACTCAGAAGACAACCTTTTTAGAATTGGGTGTATAAATATTACCACTTTCAACCGAACACCCGAAGATTTTATCTTCTGTCAGGGGGAGGAAAGGACTCCCACTCGCTTATAAATACTACGGAATACGGAGAACATGTGCCGGCCTTGTCAGCCACTTGCGTTGGGACTGAAATGATTAGCTTTAAATTTGTTACATGTATAATATTCTAACTGTTTCAGTGAAGATCTTTGATTGGGACCAAGAGAACGCAATGCGGACTACTGGTACAAAAATGCTTTATAAGTATTAGCCAGACTACGTCCATTCAGTAAGTTAAAACTAAACCTAACATCGTGTTGAGTTTTTGTTATCAAAAATGCAGCGTTGTGGAGTGGAACCGCATCTAAGTTGCGATCGAATGTTGCGCAAGATTTACGGAGTAAAAAATTTAGATCGAACATAAAATAGACAAGTTTCTCTGTAAGAAATATTCATAAACTAACGATGGGCGATAACAAGTTTACAAATTATAGACAATCAACTCCAAAAACCCAAAGCAATAAAACTGAATTACCATATGTAAGAGAAAAGCTACAAAAAATGTTTTTGTTGGATTTAGAAAACTTCCACCCATGTCCATATAAACTTACGAAGTAAGGAGGGTATACTATTAAAAGATCGGGGGCATATTACATAAAGCTAGTTTCACAGTCATGCGCAATACGTACAGCCTCACGTCCTGTAAACATAGGGGAATGTGTTTATGTATGAATGGAGATTTTTTCTGTTTTTTGAAATATAACAGAAATACAACTACTACAATACATTTTTAACAACACTTCCAGTCATTTATACAATCCACCACGTTCACAGGACGTTTGGCCCGCCAAATAAACCGCCTGTACGTACTGCGCATGATTGTGCGGAAACTAGTTTTTTCAACATCTTGAGCATTTCGCAGGATGGTGCTTTTTGTCCGGCCAGCAGCTTGCCATGCGTTCATTGATCAAGAATAACTGTGGAGATTTGTTACTCTTCGTCGGGTGTTAACCTCAGTTATATTATCGGGATGGATTCAGTGCCTCGTGTTTATAAATTAAGTCTTTTCTCTTGCCACACGTGAGTATTTGTGAGTTTAGAGAAACGTCAACTCTCGAGCAAATACGTTGTTGCTGTGTAATTTGAACTTACCAAAATTCAATCTGGAAACTTGTATTCTTGCCACGTTATTATAATATTCAAACTCGACATTTAAATCTCCTGATTTTTTGGAAAATATTTAATGAATAAAAATCTTGAATGGATTTTTACTCAACTAAGACCAGAATGCATTTCGGGCATTAGGCCCAGTGGCCTCATTAAATTTGCATAAAGTCTATTTTGTGCACATTATAGCTTAATGTTGTAGAATTAGCATGTCAATATAGTTAGTTTTCAGTACATTATTGTCAAGTTTTAGTAACAGTAGAAAAAAAACAACTTTCCCTTTATACTAGTTTTTTGCAATTTGTAATGAACGTTTGGCCATTTGTGTATGAAACAAGCTTCATACCTGAGGTAAGTAACAAATATTTTTACAATCAAACTCACGTACTTCTTTTGGTTTCCAAAAAGCCGTCTTTCAACAATACTTTACAAGTAACAACTGATTATATGTTCCTATATGTGGAGTTTTTTAATCCAAAGATTGCTTTACCAACCCAACCAGCAACTCAACTCCTCGGCCCAGCTCCCACATTTTATCCGGCAGCTGCATTGTATGCACATCAGGCGTTAACAATCTTTGTTAACTGTTATCCATGTGTGTGTAAAAATACAGGGCCCTGTTGTTCGAAGGTGAGTTAAATTTAACCCAGGGTTCGGCGAAACTTTAAACATAACTCCTTCATCTAGAAATGCATCTGGTCTTTCCAAATAAGTATTAAAAGGCACATCAAGTAAACCCAGTTATTTAAATTAAAAATGGCAACCGAAATCATCTTTAAAGAGGTTCGAAAGAGGTAAACTCAATCGTGAGTTAGGCTTTCAACTCTGGGTTAGCGCCAGCTCACCTTCGAGAAATCGCATCAGTTTTCACTTTGACACTAATAATAGCTCGTAATTGCTAATTTCAGTTCGGGGTTTACTGCGTGTGGCGAAGCTTGCAAAACAGAACAAAAATAGATGTCTTGTGGCCGTTGTGGTCTTCTATAGCTATTTATATTCCCTTTGTTTACAACCTCAGTCTTTGTTTTCCAGCATACAGTCCTTTTCCATTAAGGTAAACCAAGAGCTTTAGTTGTTAGTTGTGTGCTAAATATGTTTGTATGGAATTTCTGATGATACTCGCAGCATTCTATAAGTGTACCTTATGCAACATTAGTGAATTAAACGATATTTGACTTTTGGCACTTTTATCACAAAGTTGGAAGATTATGACAACTTAGAAACTACAAATATTGACCTCTATATGAGAGGCATCTGCCTAGCCTAGCAGCTTTCCCATCCTCTCAAGTTCGAGTTAGAATTCGATAAATACTTAAGGGTAAAAATCGCTTTCTTTTCAAGAAATACAAAAGTGAAAGGTTGAAGCGCTGTCCAGAAGCAGGGATAGCGTTTTAAGCGAATACGTACACTCTTTTTTTACAAGAACGTCGAATTTTTCAACTGAGGTTGAACGTTCTTAAATATTTTCGGGATATCAGCTTAAATGTTCGTAAACATGTTCTTAAACTATCTTTACTGATTTCAGACAATATAAATAATACATGTACCAAATGTGGTAAGAACCTGTAAGGACTGCGATTTGGTAAATGAAAAACATGTGATGAAAAATTGCCATCTGCGAACTTTAGTCAAGAATTCAATCCAAAAGCAAATTTTTTAATAACACTGTATGAAAGATTTGCAATAGGTAATCATCATAAATAAATATTCTTGACCTTTTCTCAGCCTCAGCATGTTCTTAACATGTTCTTGAATTTTTGGCGATTTTCAGACTCATGTTCTTAAAAAAGGTTCTTACAAAAAAAAGAGTGTAATGACGTCACGGTACTCGACAGTTCGGAAGTTTGGGGGTTGGGAAGTTTGGGGGTTTTGCTGGAAAGGAACAAACGTTCAGATAGTTTTTCATTTACTTTGATACTGCTAGGGTTACAAGGCCAGCTTCTATGTGCTAATCAGTCTAAAACTATATCGTAGGTTTGAATCCAACCGGGGTCAGAGATTTGTCTCTTTCTTCGTGTGAACCCATTGTTTTTCTTAGGTATCGCTCAGAAGGTATCACTTGGGATGTCCACATTATTTAAACCACTATACATGCAATTATACCAAGTATTATAAAGCAAAAACTTGTACAGTATTAAGTGACTATAGATTTTAAAGAACAACATTGAGATCTGCCTACTTTTGTTTTTCGTGGACACTACAGTACTCACGCTAATCTTTCAAACTACCGAGCGTTTCAAACGTACTTTCTTAACCGCTGCCGCCTCTTTAACTTTATATAGTTTCAAGCTTTGCCGTGTTCCTCTTTATCTAAATGTTTTGTAAACTTCTTCCAAATGTCTATGTGCGTGTTTCACACGTCTGACTCATGCAGGTTTTGATTATACACTTATAAAACTGTGCAATGCTGACCAACAAACAAGATCAGTCATAATTTAGAGTTTTTTAATAGTTTTTATATTGCTCAAAACTTTTTAGAATGTTCTACCGATGAATGTTACTTGTATATTTAAACACATCTCGCATATTAGATTCTGTAGTGTTCCCAATAAGTTGATCAAAGTTTTAGTTTAAAGTATGGACTGCTTTAAAATTGGAGTTAAAAATATAAATTACAGATTTAAAGCTTTAAATTATCTAAACATATTCTGTATGTTATATAGTTTAGCAGTGCCCCCAATTTGTAAGGTACTTGCGGCCAATTAGAACAACCGGTCAAATTTTTTGTGATGAAAAGTTATTTGTTTAATAATCATGAATTGTGTAAGGTTAAATACTATAGACGAAATTAATAGTTTTGGACACAACCTTTCCGAGGTTGGATGAGCTTTCGGTTTCTCTGGATCGAGCCTTACAGTATGATGAGATCACAAGGGTCCGGGAGAATTGAAAGTTCAGTCAAACCAGAGCATTATGTGGTGTCCCAAACTAATTATTCCTTGATGTTTTTACTTTGTTATCACCATGAATAAGTTGGAGTTTAGGTTGTTTTAAAGATACAGTATAAGTTTTAGATTTTAGGTTTAAATCTTAATCATATTAAACGTATCCCATGTCACAGTTCCATGCATTTAGTGTAGTTTTTCCCAATCAGTTGCCAGAGTACTTGTGGCCAGTTAGAAAAATCGAAACAATAGGTTGAGACAAGTCTTTTCTGACAAACTACGTAGTATAGGGAATAAATATTGTCGAACTGAGAGATTATTGTTTTAAAGATGTTATCGATAATTTAGATTTCTGGTTTAAACTTACATTTTCGAATTCCGCACATATTACAACTTTAACTTAGAATAAATATTCAAAACTTAGTCATTTAAGTATCTTTTAAACATGTTTTAAGCTAAATTTAGTCACTTAAACATATTTTAAACATACTCTTGGCCACAGTTCAGTTTAGTATGGTTTCCTCAATTAGTATTGTACTTGTGGACAGTTAGAAAAATCGACACTTTTTTATAACAGCTTTTTTCTGATGAATTGCAAGTTGTGAATAAATACTACAAGGTCTCATTAGTTTTAAACACCACACAATTTCTCAGTTTTGCTTAACTTTCATAACATTTTTCAGCCTTGTTAACAATAGTGCTAACACTGTTTAATCAAGTCATAACACGTCACAACACTCGCAAAAGCTTGTGATAAGTCAAACTGGAATACTGTGTGCATGTGGTGCCTCAAACTAGAAGTTCTAACACTGAAAATTTTTCTTAAGATGCTTTATCACATTTCATGCGTGAACTTCTTACTTCTGTAGTGCCCTAATTAGTTATTTGAAGTTTGGTTTTATTAGTCGTCCCCAAATTGTGGGCTGCTTGTGGCCAGCTAGAGATCGAATCGACACATTGTCTTTATTGTTACACTTGTTTGTTCAGTGATGAATTATGTGAGGATAAATTTTATAGTAGTAATAATTATTAGTTTTGGAAACAATTTTTCAGTTTTACTGAGTTTTGGACTCTATCTGGAACCTTGTCTACAATGAATACTCTATATTCTGATCACAAGGGCCCAGGTAGAATCGCAATTTCACTTAAATAAAAGTATTGTGTAGTGTCCTGTAAAACAAACAAATTCTTCGAATGTTATGTTTTTGTTGTTGTTACTATTATTACTATTATGATAAGTAAATTATGACGAGATGGTTACCATGGTATCAATTAAATTATTTCCGAAAACCTAATTTATTTATCAAGCAATATCGGGCTCGTAACGTTATTGTGTCATTTTGTACTCGAAAGTAATCGTTTTCCTGATAAACATAGAAAACTTTAAGGTTAATCCAGGCGTTGTTAGTAAAGTAAAACCTTTTTAACCATTCGCTTTTCCACATGCAAGTGGAGAACTGTTGGTTATCAGGATATCAGGAAGGAAAGAGAATTGCGTACCCCATATCGAAGCTTGCTCTGCCATGAGGTTCGTAAGTGCTAAACCGTTAAACATCATTTACAGTTTTCAGTGCATGTCTTTATTTTTTATTTATTAATTTATTTTGCATCAGGTTATTTTAAAGTAAAGGTTGCCTGTTTTATTTGTGGTTTAACAAGATACTGTTACAAATCGGCAAAGTACGATCGTGTTTTATCGTTCGTGTTTCTTGTTCGTGGGCGGCAGAATTTAATAACCAAAAGCGGAAGACTTTGTTTTCCGTCCAATCATTCTTTAACATCCTTTGTCAAAAGAACAAAAAAGCCAAATTGTTTGGGATTTAACGTGCTGAAACCAAACACAAAAATAAAAATAATATCTTGAACGTGTTTCGTGAACTTTCAAAGTTCATTTTACAAGGGATAAGCTGCATATCAACTTAAATTTACATCACAATTGGTAAAAATGTTGACGTTTTTACACCAGCAACGATGAATGACATGAGTCTTAACTTTATTTTCCCAGCGATTCGTTACAGACAACTCCTTTTATATAATTGTTTTTATGAGTACGTTGCGGCTAAAAAAGCATCAAACTAACGAGCAAGGCAAGAACATGCCGCTGATATTTTGGGACATGTTGACAAGACTTGTTTTACATACAGTATTCAAAGAAGACAGTTTGTTGTTAAGCTGTAAAAAACAATGCCTAATTCTCATGCAACATCGTCAGATTGCTACTCTGAATCTGGGTATGTTTGGTACATGTACAGTAGCGAGACAGGGTCGCTCACCGATAATTAGAGAACAATTGCAGATTGGTAAGTTTCCACTTTCAATTGGGTGGAAAAAAATAATTTAAGACAAGAATAAGAAAATTTTAAGAACATTCGAGGCTGAAATCCTCAAATTAGTTAAGAACATTCAGGATCAGACCCCAACTGATTTATAGACGGTCTTGTCAAAATGCAAAGCCGAGTGCACGTACTTTGAAAAAACAATTGAAATAAACATAATCTTGCTCCTGGAGTTAAACGCTGGTAAAGTGAGTCAAATAGTTCGGATTAAATGACAATTTTTGGTGTTACGCCGTGAATATTGTTTTAGCTGCCAGTCTTCACAGCATCATATTATTCTTAAATTGTTCTTTAAATTTGGGCTATTTGAGCCTCATCGTTTAATATAAAGTTAAATGGTTCTTTTAAAAAACGTGTAATTGACGAGATAACGAGGTTTCAGAAGTTTTAGGCTCATAGCAAGCATTAAGCAAATTTGAGGACATTTGAGTCGGGAAACCAACAAAACCGGTTAAATTCTTAGTTTTCTTCAATTGTGTATCTGCATACGGATGAAAATTGCAATTGCATGATGACAGCTTTCGCTGTCTAGGTCGACCTCGCCGAATCGGTCATTTTCTAGAGCAGAAAGACAATGCTTAACATCAAACATAAAGGCAAAATTTGGTCTGCCAATTAGCCTCCAATATCTGCCAGTCTACGCTTTTGTCGATGTTTTTAGTTTCGTCCTTATAACCTCAATCAATTTTTTCAGTATTTATCTTTTAAAACAAACATTTGTATTTTGGAAATTGTACCACTTTACCGCCAACTAAACACAAGACATTTATGTTAACTTTTCAGTCATAACAATATTTTTTCCCGGATTTATGTTACCATCAAAATCTCAGTATTAGTACATTCAGTGCTACAAAATATTTTATTTCATTTTACCCTAATTAAAAAGAGAACTGAATTAGGTTTTTTTGCCAAGTTCCAAATAAACATGCAATTTGATAGACAACAATGAACGTAAGCACCATAGCAAAAGATACTTTTCTTTAAACTTGAACTTTATATCCGTTCAGATAGATACAATTTAAATTAAAAAGATAAATTGGTCAATCTCACCTTAGCAAAGTAAAGCGTTGATCTGTGTCAACATATGTTAATAATAAATTAGACTATTGTTATAAAAGTATCCAGTTTTTCAATAGCTTTGTTGAAGTTTTTGAGCATATCTTAAGGATTTGTTGCTCCTCTTGTCCTGAACTGAATGAAACACTTTAAGCGCGTTATCGACAGTAAAGTACAATAGATCGAAGCAGTATGGTGTCGCGATATAGTCATGGTTACAGTGAAATATTAAACAATATTTACTGACGAAAATGCAGGTGGCGGTTCAAATGTTTACACAGCGGCTGTTGTTATGTTTTACCGCGGTTGGAGAGAACAGTGGGAAAAAGTATTTTGAAAAACACAAACGATTTCGCACTGAAACATTTTTCCGGTTTTCATCAATCCTCGGGATTTTATTTATGTGATGCTTTGGTCTCCAGTTGCTTTAAAGGTTGCTGAAAGGCAGTTTCACCATGCCAGGATATGCAAGGATATGAAGTTTTGACGTCAAAGGAATCAATCGGCATTTAACATGATGTACCACACAGATATCGACAGGCTCTTTGAAAAGTGAGCTCTGATTTGTGGCTACCAACTAGGAATGTCGAGCTTGATGGATAACGATTTTTCTAGAGGCGAAAAACCTGCATGTGTTTCAATTATGAAGTTCATTTAGCTCCTGTGCGCTTTGGTTAGTTGCTTGGCAGTACAGATGTGAAGGTTGAATATTGTAGTTTTGGCGAACATACAGCTAAAGTAAATCCAGGGAAGCTGCGTGCTTTAAAGAACAAAATAATTTCGTTGATTTTGAAGGAAGCATGCAGTTAAGACGTTTAGAACAGTAATGTCTGGCTCTAATCCGTAAGAAATATAAGTAACGATTTCGTTTTCGCCAATGATATTGATACATTGAGAACAATTTTTGCCAACTCTACGTTAGCATGATTGAGATAATCTGTAAGAAATCTTTGTAACGGCTTCTTTTGTTTTCTCCATACAGTAAGAAGAGGAACATCTCTCTACGGACCGCTTTTCTTTATACATGGAGGTACAAGCTTTAAGATTGAAGGTTGCAACCAACGGGTGATCACAAGGATAACGCAGCAAAACTGACTCCCTGACAGAGCAAGTTATTAGAAAATCGTCAGTTTACATTGTAAATTGAACATCATATTTCTAAGATGGATCATTCAAGTACAAATCCAAATTGTACGGGAGGTAAACTTGAAGACTGGGCCATTATCACCATATCTGTGCTCACGGCTATGTTCAGCGCTGCAGCTATAGCAGGGAACACGCTAGTTCTGATCGCAATTTATCGGTCGCCGCACCTTCGCGTTGTATCAAACTTTTTCCTTGCTTCCTTGGCAATGGCGGATCTTTTTGTTGGGTTAGTTATCGACCCGGTATTAATCGCAAAGACTGTAAAAAACGTGAACTCTTTCGACAAAGACCCGCTTGCAATAGCAGCAGTGGTGCTGTCGATTCAAAGTGTTACGGCAACGGTGTACAACCTCAGTATAGTGAGCGTAGACAGATACTTTGCGATAACGGTTGTTTTCCGCTACACAGAGATCATAACACCACGCCGCTGCGCCTTAACAATCGCCGCAGTTTGGGTATTATCCATCTTCTTTGGCTCGTCTAGATTTTTTGTAACAGATGACAAGGATCTACCGGTCCTCTGGAGCGCAGCGTCTGTTGTCACATTTATCATTCCTTTTTGTGTTATCGCCTTCTGCTACTACAAAATCTTCAGGGTAGCGAAAACGCAGAGCCGGCGCATCGTGGCAGCGAACACGCTATCTTCTCAACATTGGAGACAAAGCAAACGGGACAGAAAGGCGGCATATACCGTCGCCATCATAATTGGGATTTTCCTCGCGTTCTTTTTCCCTAATCTTGTACTCTCTAGCTTGCAAAACAGCACTACCGACGAGTGCTATAAACAAAAGCTCGATTACTACTACTTTTGGTTTACCATTCTGAACTTTGGTGGATCGGCCCTGAATCCGTGGATCTATGGGCTAAGGAATCGTGACTTTAAAAACGCATTCAGGAAAATGCTTGGGTTTAGATCGACCCATTCTCAAGATGCTGGCCAGAGTTCATGGTCCCATCGAAATCATCTTGGGGTTTGTGCTAGTGAAAGAAAAATATCCAATCGATCGCAAATAGACGCTTCCGGAATGGTTGTACAAGACATCTGATAATTTCAGATCTAGAACGAGTTCTAGAAATTTGTTGACTTAGAGTCCATGTTTACCATTAAGACATAACTTAACCTTTTAGCGTCGACTGATGGCTATGAATTCATAAACCCAGGTGTATGATGTACAAGAAGCGAAGCCCTTCGGTTCCTTATTCCTAGCTGTCAAGTATTATTTGAAATTAACTGCTAGAATTTTCCGTTAGGTGTTTTAAAAGACTATATTACACAAATTTCTAACTTTGTTTCGAATAAAGTTAAACGGTGTCTTCCTGCTATAAGAAATATACAATTACATGGTCATCGAAAACACGACTTTCAAATAAATTTCACATTAATCTCTCATTGATCATAGAGGTGTCATGGAAGCGCTCCATCTGAAACTGAGCCTTAACTTCACCTCAAATTTTTGTCACATCAAACGTATTGGCAAATTTGTCGTGTCATTTCCGAAGGTATAAAGGCTAAACTACCTTAATAATAACAAGAAGCTACTGGTAGCTTACACTCGGGCCAATTGATTAAGTCTTTGTTAGAATCTGAGCATAGTACAGCGGACATGGTCTGACATGAAACCAATGAAACTAACAGTCATTTCAT
>JAOBRG010390359.1:0-10633 GCA_027574985.1 Umimayanthus nakama | reverse complement strand
AAAAAAAAAAAATAAAAAGCCAAAAAAATCGTGGGGGGGGGTCAATTTGACCCCCCCCTTATGCCTTCTAGGGTTAATGGAAACTCAAAGTCTATATCTAAATTAAAGCAAAAAGAACTTTATCTTGAACGTGATATTCATATAATGAAAGCACAGCTACAACACAAAAATATTTTTATGTAATGCACGTATTTTTTTATAAGAACCAGCAAATTTTGGCCGAGCCTCGTTGTTCTTAAAATTTTACACTTTTTAGGAATCTCACGAATATAGTTCTATTAGTTGCATTGTGTAGCATCTTGTTTTTGCAGCACCAACGATTTTGCAGCAGGTTTCGCAGCGCCTTTGCGAGATTTGCTGCATGAAGAATTTCAGCGTTTAACACCGCCTCAAAACACCGCTAGCTTTTAAGAATCCCGAGCCGAATTGGTTTATAGTATAAAGGGAAAATAACATACATGGCTTTTTCTGAAAGGTTTCCAGGAGGTTTTGCACTCGTCTTTTTTATTTAAAATAACAGCTACTCTTACAGACTTTTAGAACAAATCTAGAGACCAGAGTACGTATTTATGGAGATGTCATTTTTCTGTTAAAGTTTCAGTTCAGTAAAACGTGTTTAAGTTTTAAAGTTTTGACTGCTTGAACTCACCACAATAAGTAAGCACCATGTTTCGTTATAGCTCAAGTCCTACCTTCATTTTCGCTGTCACAGAATTATAGCTGCTGTGCTCTGTGCAGCAGGGTACGTTTGCTCGTTGCATAAAAATCAAGTTTGTAAAAGCTGGCCCAGCATTATTCGCCCTGAATAACAGGTGACTTAATACGTAATAACTATAAATACTGACAACTGAGTCAGAATTAATATACTAGAAACCTTCGGCTTTTTTACTAGTGGCCCAACTGCACTGTCCGAGTGCAAGAATTTTCCAGATAAATAAAAATTCTCTCCAGCAACAAGGAACGCTGAACAAATATTTTAAATTTGCATTTAAGGTTGCATGCATGAAGCTTGCAACTGATGTGCAACGTGAAATTTCCCGCTTACATGAAAGACGTTGCAGCTTCGAGCATTGCAAAAGTCAGCTTTCAGACGCGTCTACCAAAGCAGTTCAAAATGACGTAACTGTCTTAAAATAACTGTGTAAGATTCAGTAAAATTCCGGCAATGTGGGATCTTGTGACTCAACAGAACGCGTGATGATTACGAACAAAGCGACGGGCACATTGCCACTTGTAAATTGTCCAATTCAAATTCAGCGGCGCCTTAGCGCGCGATATGCCAGTAAAAGTGTTATGTGTATCGAAATCACTTCAGCGGTAATATGTCGAGCTTGCAGCAGATGATTTCACAGTTCTGGCAGTTGGTTTTTTTCTAGTATTAGGAATCTATGCAAAATTGGGTTTAAGTTACGCTTTCTCTTTTAAACTGCATAAAGCCAATGCATGTAGCTCTTGCATCGACCTTCAACATTAAAACATGACGCAATCCCGTGAACAAGAGCAGAATTTTAAATTTTGCTTGCCTGGAAGAAAATTCTAAAAAATTTTATAAATCTGTGTTTTAACGGTTTAAACTACGCCGGAGTTGCACGACATTCTGAGTCTCCAATTGACCAGTTATTATTAAATACACTCATTCATTCTGAAAAAAACGTTCAGGCTGAAAAAATCTCCAAATTATGTTAAGAGCACTGATTCCAGGAACATGCTTAATAGGCTAAATTGAGAGATGCAGAGAACATTTGAGTTAACCCATTGTGTAATTGTAAAACAATCCCTATTCCTCGATGGCTACTCCGAATGTGTCGATATATTAAAAGGCAGCGCGAAACTGTCATGAGTTAATGACAACTATCAGTGGCTACATAGCAATTTTTAAATTTTGAGTTCCAATTTTCTACAGTTTATTTACAGTTCTTGTTAAGTTTTGAACCGACCACCTCTGCGGACCCTCTATAGGTACTCACAAACTCTTGGCCTAAGTTTTGCAAAAAAGTAAGAAAGGTTTTAAAGTTTAACCCATACCCTTATCTTGTTTTTCTTTGTCGACTGGGTATTCAGTTTTTTTTGTCAGTTTTAGCACCATTTGCACTCTTATTACGTGGTGGGGATTTTGATTTTCAGGCGTCAGTAATTTTCTGCAGGCATTTGAAGAAAGTTCCCATTTGTAGCGTACAAAACTGCCCAGCTTAAGTCATAGAAAGTATTTGACCGGAATTTCAAATTTCCTCAAAACGGTTTACATCCTCAACAATTGTATTATCAGTTTGTCAAGTTGGACGGCCAGAGGTCAAAAATTGAGGGTGAATTGATAAGTTACAATGTCGCGGTAATTTTGGTCAAAACATGTTTCGAGAAATTTGCTCCTAAAGTACTTCGCTTAGTTTCCGGTAATCTATTATTGGATGTATTGGGAAAAAATTGACCGGAAGTTCACTTAATGTATGTTTACATTATACGAAAATCTCAACTTCGATATTTTGATCCGTTCCAACGTCAACGGTAACTTTAAGACGCCATCTTGGAAATTTTTCAGTGCTCGGTGCGCATGCGCTTTTTTGTCCGCGGACCTTGCGAAGGCGATCTGTGTTACCGTCATTATTATGCATGTCTCAATAGAAAAACTGAATAATTACAGGACGCAGAATATAATTTTATAAGAAACCAATAATTACATTACCAGGACTAAACAATTCCAGTCTCAAACAACTTCTAAGCGAGATAACTAGTTGGTTTTCGCCGACCGTTTTATACTGTTCTTGGTGTATCAGTCGAGGTTTGGCAGTCTAGAAAGTTTCAGTCTTCAGAAAATAAATAACCACGCCATCTTTCAACATGTAATTGAAACATTAGTGCATTTAAACTGGCATACAAACGTTGAAAAGACCCAAAAGGTTTGAAAAATGGAGAAAAAATATAAATAAAGTCCTTCAATTCTTAACATTATGGTTTCAAAAAAAAATACATGTGGCTTGAGCTTTGTCGAAGTCCTTCTTTTATATAAACACATTTAGAAAAAAAAAGGGAAAACATCTTTTAGCTGTTACTGATTGTTCCTAAATTCACGGAAACGTCATTCAAATTATCCCTAAAGATGTTATTTTATGAGGACCCATTAGACAACAGACATATCAACCAAAGGATCTACAACAGCGTCCAAATCGCAAATCAACATCATGTAACGTAAAGGCCTGGCTAAACTAGGATACATGTAGCGCGCTACATTGTCGCGTGCTACATGTATCCTGAATGTTTCTTTGTTTTAAATAGCCACCGCGGAAACATTGTTGCGCGTGACAAAACTTGTAGCCGAGACACAAAAGATGTTTCTAGGAAACATCAGAAACATTTCTTGTTTCCCTACATGTCACTCGATTGTAGCTTGCATGTTTAGCCACCCCTGGACGCATACCGACGACATTTCGGCTACAATGTAGCGCGCTACATGTATCCTAGTTTAGCCAGGCCTTAACGCTTATTTCACTACTACTCGATAAACATCTTGTGAGGTGGCGCAACTTAAATACTATACAGTATTTTTTAAAAACATAATGATTCAACTTTCTATGTTTCTAAATATCCGTAGTTTGATGTTGCCTTTAATTTATCTTAATTGCTGGACAATTTGAGCTTATATGATTTTCTCAGTATTAATAAATTATAAAGCAATGTCTTTATAAAAAGCATGCCCTCCTTAAAAGTGTTTTAAAATTGCGTCCACCCAAGCGCTTTACATTTCTTTTTAACGAAATCTATGAACTCTCTTACTTACTTGGATCCTTTTCAGTTCTCCCTATTCTGCAATATCGGACACTTGTTGAGTTGTGCTTCACACCTGAATGGGATCGGAAACAATTGGGTTAGCAACGAATGATGATTGAAGCTGTTCTAAAACTAATGAAACTGCAAAGCCGTGGCCAGCATCAGGCAGGTAGGGCAAATGCCCCCGCTCCCCCCCCCAAAAAAAAATTAGACCGGAAGTTAATTAAAGAGTGTTTTTTCAGTACAATGGTCAATGCAATGATTAACTTGGGCGCCGTATACGTAGCTAGTGTCAGGCAGGGAGGGCAAATCCTAAATTTTGAGTCTAGCTACGGCATGAACTGACAGATTTTTTTTGTAGTGGAATACAAACAGCAATTTTAAAAAAGCTAAACAAGAAGACTCAAACCAAACAAAAACATGCACGCATTCAAAACAAGGCATTTAAAAGGAGTCTTCATCATGTTAATGAATCTGTTAGAACAAAATAAGCCAAAATGCTTCTTGCACAAGTTTCGTTAAGTTTTGACTATGATTTAGCTGTATCTGTGACTATCATTTAGAAAGTTGTATTTTTATGTTTCGGGAAACAAAATATTAATTTAAATACAAGTCATCTCGGTTGTCAACTAAGTGGTATATTTTGAATTATAAATTTAAATGTTTTCTGGTCCTATTTCTGTTGCTATGAAAACCGAGTCAATTTTGTTTAACTATTACATTCCTAACATACAATTTCACTATCTATTGTTCTCCAAAGTTAAAAGTCAAAACGTATGATAAAATATCGAGGCTTATAGCTGCAGAAGCGAAAATATGTGCTTGTTTTTATTAAAATACCTTACATCCTTTGATAAGTTGAAATGATCAGCTAACTTCATTTACACACTCACTTATCACCCACTCACTCATGCACTCACTTACTCATCCGTTCATCCATTTATTTATTTATTCATTCACTCAACCCAATTATTTAACTCGCATTGCTCTGGGTGGGCTAATCACGAGGAAGACTCCACAGACAGTCACACATATCCAGCAAGGGATAGGCAAGCAGTAAAATAGACAATGAAACAAAAACACTTCTTTGAATTATGAACTGGTTTTGTTGTATTGGTAGATATGCAGATGAAGGTTTTTGCGTGCCGAATTTATTTGTAAAGAAGCAAATAGTCACAAAGCAAAAGTCACTCTTTTGAGCTTGAGAGAGCTCAAGAAAGAGAGGAGAAAGTAACACACCCACACACACACACACACAGACTACTGAGAGAGAGAGAGAGAGAGAGAGAGAGAGAGAGAGAGAGAAAGAGAGAGAAAGAGAGAGAGAGAGAGAGAAAGAGAGAGAGAGAGAGAGAGAGAACATAAAGGTTAACAAAATCCAGTGTAAATACGAAAATGAATGATATTATGATTTTTTGGCAAGTATAAAAGTTAGCACGTCGTTTTCATTGCGTCTGCCCACTCATCAGTTTAACTTGCTTTACTTTCTAGTTCCGTCATTCTTTCTTTCTTTCATTCATTCATGAAATCAACTCACATAAGTAGAGTTACACTCATTCACCAGACCTGTTCACTCATTCACTCCTTTTGCCTGCAAATTCACTTATACTTAATCACTCTTTTACTCAGATACTGAAACTCAAGCTTGTGACGACGTGCTTGGAGACGTGACTTTTTATACAATGAGTACGTTTGTGGCTACTGAAATGAGAAACATCTGGACAATGTGTAACAAGAACAAAGTAATAAATGCATTACAACATTTTCGGGATTTAATTTACCTTTAAAACAAGTCTTAGCTGAGATCAAACCAAGCAACTTTTAGTTTCCAAATCTGTCTAAGTCTTATTGCTAAACATATTAAGGGCGGAACAATGACAGAACTTTCTGGAAGTGAAAATAAGCAATGACAATTGTTTTGTTCGTCGGTATTTTACCAAACTATGTACATGATTCTCTAGTTAAATAAATTACGTATAAATAAGAACATTAAATGTGGTTTTGTTTTATGGTACAAGAGGGTAATTCTTTTTTTTAAAGAGTTGCAACGCAGTAAAACCAAAAACTACAACTGTAAAACACGCTGAAAATGATATTACATAGTTAATAATTAACAAAAACTCACGTCTTAGGCGATCCACTATTTTTGTGTGTTGAAGGTAAGCTGCAAATTGTATTTACTTCGACAGGTTTGCGCGGAGAAGCGACCATATAATGCTAATAAACTAGGACTGGACGAGAAAGCAGAGTACAAACTTGACTTTGTTCCGCCCTTAAAATCGTTTTACTTATCGAAACACCGTGGGTGGTCTATAGCTAACTCAGCGGCTGGGCACTCTTAGTGACAAGTGGGCTTCTTTATCAAGTTTACAGCTAGACAAAATAGGTTGACCCTGGTGCCAACCTGGCCAGGGGGAGGGGGGAGGGGAGGGGAAGGACGTTTGCTTGCCTTAAAACAGCTCATTTATCATTGCGGGATAGCCCTGGATTTTGCTTTTAACATTCAAGGACTCGCTGAGACTAGTTGACTGCACGCTGACTATTTCCAATGTTTTGTTGTAAGGTGTCAGTGCTTGGATTTATACTTTCATCTTTATACATAACAATGACAGAAGCTCACGTCTTTTTAATACTTGGTTTTTATCGTCAAACTATTCAGAACAATTATATACAGTTTATTAAGAATGCTCGCAATTGTTTTTGCTCGAGTGTTAAATCGAAACTCTGAACACAAATTCCGAGTTTAAGCTCTCATCAAAGACGTCAGCTTTGCTAACCTGTTTTTTATTCAGAAATTTATTAAATGAATATTTCTACAGGAGCATGTAATAGCTAGTTAAAATAAAGTCTTTAGTGGCAAGAATCTGACAAAAGCTTATTCTGGTTTGAGACTTGCCATAAGGCCCGGTTTTCTGGGCGTTGGCAAATATCATTGATGATAGTTTCACCGCTGTCTTGAGAAACAACTTTAAATTACACACATGTTAAGAGGTCATCTGTTTTTCTCCATACAATTACCAAAACAAACAGAAAGCTTCAGAAGAACGTAATGGGTTTTTAAAGAGTAGAAATGATAATATTAAACAACAGATTCTTGTAAACGTCTCCAGTTTCTTAAGAGTTTGCTTACTATTTCTTCACAGTTGGAATGAAATCAAAAACGCTGATACCGCAAAAGATATCAAGTGCCTACCAGAATCCTTAGCGGTCATGCTTTAGAAATCTAGGTTTCGTGATCATCTAGGTTGTAATGAGCACATTGAAACGAAAGCTTTAAATCGCAGAAGCAAATTTAAACACGAGCTTTTGAATAGAATAAACTTTTGTCGAGGTCGACATAATGGCACCAACGGAGTATTGAAAAACACGTGTCTACTAAACTCGCCCACTTCCCACTTATCATTGTTCTTCAAAGGATCTCAAGAGATTAATTAAAATCGACTTTGCGGTGAAACCATTTTTCTCATTAAAAACACGACGGTTCTTGCGGATTGAAACGAAGAGAATTCTCAACCCGAGGAACGAAAACGATTCTGCAGTTTGCTTCAACGCGTATGTAAATAGCTAGAAAAACGGTATTGTTAATTATCGAATGAAAGCGCAGTCTAACAATACTTATTAAACAGGCTAGAAGCAACAAACGAAACCTCTACTTTAATATTTCTCGTCAAGCAGCCTTGTTGCTGATTTAAGAAAACTGCTGATGGATCTTCCTTTCATCCTGCCCAGACTTTTTTAAGCACCAGTTTAGATGAATCTTTACAGGTTCCAATTTATAACTTGTCCGTGGCACAACTTGCCCTAAATTAACTGTTTAAGACTCAGAAATACATAAATCACAAAGCCCGGTAGCTGGTTACAGTTCTTAGTAGGATTTCAATTTTCTTAGATTTTAACTTTATTGTTTCATTTTTGCTCCATTGTGAAGTGAAGGCCTGTCAGACTTGGAGAACACGCTGGCCAACGACTGGTTTACACGGAAACCATTCAAGTGTTCATTAGAGGAAACAGTGACCTCTATGGAGGGATTGCCGCCCCCATCTGAGATGGATATTGCACGATAACAGCCATTCTTGCAAAAAGAATTAAAGGAAAACAGCCAGGTGTTTTTATTTCTTTCTACATCTGTTCTTGAGGATAATTTGACCAAATCCAAGGGTGGACTAGAGGGTATAGGGACGGTGCAAATTTGACCACACCCCACCCATGACGAAAGGGGGTGCCAATAAATGACCTGCATTACCCCTCCCATGACAGGTCATTTGTGATTGAAATGTTAACAGGTTTTGTTGCCGTTTTTACTTATTCTTTAAAAAGTGAATCAATGAGGGATGGAAGGGGCAAAATCTTGCTCACCTTTCTTTGCTGTTCTGAGTAGTAAGTAGGACGTAGCGGTTCATAGTTAACTCCTTTACCGAACGCGCGAGTTCATTTTGTGCAGCATTGCGTTTAGTCGAGAGCGGTAATAGACCTCATCTCAAAGACACTCCTTTGAAGGTTTTCATTTCTTAAAACTGAGCAAAACTTGTTATCCGATTGCTTTTGCTCACTTGCGCAGTGCGACATACAAAGGGTTTTTATCGATCAGGGAAGAACATAAATGGATGAGAAACAAACAATTAAAGGGCCACCACTTAATACCGAAAGAAACTAAAGGAACTGTCATCTTAAGTAGAGAAATTTTCACTCAAATAGAGAATCATTTTATACATATTCGACCATTTGTTAAGCAATTACAGTTCTCTTTTTCGCTGACTGGTGATTAGTTTAATCATATGTTAGCCAGATTGGTGAGCCAGTAGACTTAAACAACACAGACAACTGTATGAAGACGCGAGATCAAACTCGCTAAACTGAGTTGAAACCACCGGAAAACTAACTGGAATAAGCTTCACTTCCAGGTTGTAATGATTGAACACCCATGACACTTCGACAGGAGTCGCCGTTTGTAGACTTTAACAAACTGGTTTTGCATTCTTTGTTTGAATGACACATTCAAATACTGCTTAAATGTAAGTATGGACTTGACTATGTACAAGGTCGATATAGGATTTGAAGTGCCTTGAAGTGTCTATATCCGACGTACAAGGTGAACATGTGTAATTCCATTACACGTGTCTTGACGCACGCGCATAAGTGTATAACTTGGTACTGAGAAAACAGTGAATCGTTTCGGTAAAATCCGCGAGTCATGGACATATTCTTGATGTCCTTTAAACCACAAAAAACTCTACAAAGCAACAACCTTGTAAAGGTAAGATTTCTTTATGAGATGTTTTGTATATATGTTAAGGAGACTACTGCACGAAACACCAACGTTTTGTTGTAAGAACTAGGGCTTGTTGTTATTGAATCACCCTAAAGTTGTTCCTAAGTTGTTTTAGTCTTCTATACAGTGTACGTCTATCTGAACGCATGCGCATATAGGCTTCTTATTGCTGTGATCGTGAGCATGAGATCATTTTTATAATTTGTTTTTTTGCTTGTCCAAGTTTGAGTCTTAATGATCATTAATTTGCAACTATTTGATATTTAGAGTAATGGTGTGCTGAGGCTGCCGGGATATCTACATGAGCTGACTAACTGAAACCGCGTGCCTGGAATCCTGTATAGACATGGATCACACTTGAAAAGAAACGTAGCGGTTTTAAAAGTGTGGTGTTAAAGTTGAGGTGCCATTATTAACATCCCTGTAACACCTTCTGGGCGCTAGTCCCTGGAAAGGAAATGGACCCACACGGAGAAAGAGAAAAAACCTTGACCTTGGGACATGTGTGGACTGCACTGAACGACTATGTCTTTAAGAATAACTCAGGACACACCGTTTAACAAGGTATTCCAATCAGAAGAGGTACTTACACACTTTTATAACACTATTTTTATTGAAGTAAATCAAATGAACTAAACAAATTAGCTACAAAAGCCAAACTAGCTTGGAGATCTTGAGGATCTAGATATTTTAGCAACTTCATCGGGAAAAGGGATGCGTTTTAGTTCCTGGTTGATCTTGTTTAACATAGTGGTTTAGAATAACAGCTTGTGACTCTCAGTGAAGTCCCATTCTACCTTCTCCAGCAGAGGGGAGACATAGCTGTGCCTGGCATAGATGTTGAACACAAATCTGTCTTCTCTCCGTTTGAAAAGTTCGATGTTGTTTATATTCTTCTTTAAGTGGTTATTCCAGGCACAGGGGGCGTATTCCAGCTGATTGCGGATAGGCCTTGGTGAATTTCTCGAGGCATTGTTAAACAAACTTTTTCCGGACATTTTTGGCAGTAAAAAGGGGAGCAAAAAGACATGTTATTACTTTATCTTTCAACGGTAAAGTAATTACATTCGGATTTTCTGTTTCAAAGTAACATACGCTTCATTTTAGGTCAAATTAACTTTAATAGCCATGATGTAAATAACCTGTATACAAACAGTAGTAGTGGGTCATGTTCGATATACTACGTGACAATGAGCCCTGAGTTACGTCACAAAGAACGCAACAATGTACTGTCACTATGAAACAATGAACGTTGGCACCTCACTCGGTCTATCGAGCATCACCCGTAATAGTGCCAGCAAAAGACTTTTCACTACTAGCTAGAGGAAACTAGATTTCAATATTAAAGATGTGACGCGGTCCAAAACATTGCAGGGGGTTGGAGCGAGCGTCAAAGACGCGAGTTGTTTAGGGGGTTTGGGTATGACTCCCATGAAATTATAGAGTGTCACATTACAATGGTGTTTCCGCTGATTACTTAAGTTAAAGAGTGACAAATTTGCCGAGACCAAACGAAACAGTGCTAACCCAAATAAACTCGAACAGGAGAGAGCAAACTTAAAGAAAATTTGTCAAAAGAGTACTTTACTTGGTGTCCCCCCC
>JAOBRG010390337.1:0-10634 GCA_027574985.1 Umimayanthus nakama | reverse complement strand
CCGACAAATCACCTAACCCACCTGACCCTGCTTGCCAGCCAATGGGTCACGTGACCCGTTAGTGAAAGTCGCCTATTTTCTGTGTTGTACTTGAACGAAGTTCGTTCTGTTTGGCAACGTGATTGAGCTTCCCCCAGATTTCTTGGTTCACACGTGCTGTAGCTAGATTTACACAGTTTTCTGGCCTTGCGTGTTTGTCCGTCTTTTTCTATAACTTCCAGTCCGACAGTTTCTTAGACCATCTGTTGTTGACAATATCAGCAAACTGTTTTGGTACAGGTGGGCGAGAGTCTTTTTTTTGCCAAGAATTCCTTGGCAATTTGTGCAAGCAGCGAGTCGCTGCTGCACATGTTGTCATCACCTGGGCCGCAAGCGTTGTCGGCCATGTTTCTTTGCTCGAGTCGAGCACGTGGAGAGCTTGAGCTGGCGTCCCGTACAAAAGCATCATCGTTCATAAGTTGTTCCACAACATCTTCCGAAACAGATATGTCTGAGTTACTCAAAGCAGACATTTTTCTCCGCTTGCTTGTCGTCTCAGTACCGGCGTGAAGACGCTTCAAAGAAACTTCGACTCGTTGCATCGAGCTGGCCATCGTCTCCAGCGAAGTGGACAACGAGCTCATAATAGTTTTGTAAATCTCTTGCAGATGGAGGTTGTTCTTTCTCAGCGTCTTGAAGCAGCAACTCGTTCTCTGCCTCCGGAGAAATTTTATCTTTATCCAAACCGCTCAGTTCGTCCATGGTTGAAAAGATGTACAGAAAACACGACAAACCGCTGCGAAACTTCAAACGCAACTGACCACTGGTTACACGCGCATATCTCGTGTGGCTTCCTACCGAGTAGGACTGGTGTCGAAATAGAATAGGATCTCGATCCAGAGATCTTGGTATGCTGTGTTGGATGTTTTCTCTAGGATTTTGTAACCTGGTATTTTCGGAATATTAATGTCAGAATTTGAGTTGGTAATCAAAACGAAAATCGGTTCTGCCAAAAGGTGACATTGAAGATACTCTAAATTGGATCTTATGTTATTGTGAAGGACAAAAAGACCGTGTTCTATGTCAGTTTTAGTTAAACTATTTTTCATTTGATCAAAGCTATGAGGCATATAATATCTATTTCGTATGCGCGAGAAGTTTTTATTGTAGTCGAGATCTGTATCAACAATGAGGCTGAATAAATCTAAATCGTAAAGGCTAGGTAGATTTATCGAGATTTTATTTTGATTTCTTTGCACCGAAAAGACTATTATTAAATCAACCGTGAAAAGAAGCGACACCTCCCCGGTAGCTGGAATAGGGGAACTCGCGCAAGGTGCTCTTCACTTCCCTTTCATGTCGCTTGTTTCTACGCGTTATCACTAATAACTATAAGCATGATGTGAATGCTGAGATGCACCTATCGTACATAACATGTTCGCGGAAGGGTAAGGATAAAGTGCACCATTTAAATGCAAAACGGACAAAATTTGTAGTGGGTTGAAAAAAGGGAATAAGACAATGAACTTATAGAATACTTAGCTGCCTCTACTCAGTGAATAAGGTGACGAGTTGCCCGACGAGTTTTCGTTCAAACTGAGTTCTTGTAAGTCGTCTTCAGACTCTATACGATAAATTCTTGTTTGTTCATATCTGCGAAGGAATATTGCAGAGCTCTTCGCCCAACAGAACTTGGTGACTCAGGATGCTGGTGTTCCTTGTTTTACCATCGCAGGGCAGTCCAAAATCGTTTGGGTCTATATACGATTGTGCTGCGCCTGGCCGCAAGAACATTCTCACGTACTGCTCGTCTGACAAACTTGCAGATTATAGGTCTGGTCGATTGCCTTCTGCGGCCATGTTGGTTACGGGCAGACGACACTCTATGGGCAATGTCTATATCACTAGCATCCATTTTTACTCCAATCTTACCAAAGATTTCAAGACACAGCTCTGCTGTTTTCTCCGCCGTCTCTCTCTCGTTTTCCTGTGGAACCCCAAGGATTTTCAGATTGTACTGATAACTAAACGTTAGAAAAATTTCAGTAAGAAAATCTCAACAGTGTGAAAGCTATTTGTTTCTAAGTTACTGTGTCAAAATATCTCAGGTGGCCCGCAAATAATTCGCTGCGGAGATGCGAAAACGTGAACTGCTTTTTGCACCCAAAAGCACTCGCGACACAGACAAACGTCCGCGCCGTTTTGAGCAAAGCTTTCATCTGAAATACACAACGCTTGGAAAAATATAATTCCTCCAAGTGTTTGCAGAGCATTTATCAATGTAACGACCAAAACTACATGTTCTTGTATAGATACTTTACAGCTGGCTTCTGATTTACTCTCCGAGATGATTATAAACCACAGTTAAATTTTACACCGACTATGTACATGTTTTATTATATAGACATATTAGGGAGCGTTCACAAAATAATTTTGGGGGGAGGACTCATGAGAAAATGGGATGTGTCTGAAAAATTTTTGCCTGTGAAAGGCGGGGATGTCAAGAAAATGAGCTCTTGCCAAGAAGAGTATCTCAAAAATATAATGAATAACATTGTATCAAATTGATACTTGAATTTATTTACCTCTGCAAATAGATCATTGTTGAACCTTTACTGTACAATGATACTTTCATGTTTATGAAAGTATCTCAGAGTCCAGCCATCTACTAGGCATCATGATGTTCAACACCACAGAAGCAAACAAGGTCCGCCTGATGGGATCGTAAAAGATTTAAAGTAATACAAAAATATCGTGGTGATGGTAAGATTGACAGCTTTGAAGCACTTTGAGCAATTGAAAGAGCTCAAACTTCTATCAGTTTTTGGGGGAGCAGCTGATGACAACGTTCTTTTTTGTCAAAGTTGAGAAAATGACACGAAATAATGATCAAGTTTGTGAACCTTTTTGACACAGCTATTAGCTTGAGAGTGCTAGAAATGGCATTTTACTGCTTTTAGATTTGAATATTTCTGGGGCTGCATGCGAATGCGAAGCTAAAACTCTAAACATGTTGTCTGCTCTGCTGACATCTAGATGTACTGCTTTTGGATATAGTGGGACTTCTTTGTAATGCATTACGTTAAACAACCCAATAAAGCTCTGTCAATATTCCCTGAAAGATCTTTGGCTTCCTTGATCTGATGTACCACTTCCCATCAAAATCTCTACTGGGTTTTCAAATAATCCTTGAAGCTTGGCACTTTGCCAAATGTTGACTTGTATATTTCTGGCACAACCTTTTAGCAATCAAACCCAAGTGGGCAACACTCAATTCACAGTGAAGATGAGAACAGTTCTGAAGATAATAGTTCCAGCGATGGTGGTTCCGACATTGTCTTGAATGAAACTGATGATGAAACTGACGTTGATGAAACTGATGGAGCATATTTAAATATATCGACTCGTGCAAGAAGTAGAGGGCCCGGTTTTGAACAACAGAACTGAAGACAGGTGGAAAAATAGAATATTCTGACTTTTAAATATACACTTGAAACACAGAGGATGTTTGGGCATGTGCATACAGGAACGAAAACTGAAATGACTTTGTATTTGAACGAGCCATAGGAGGGAGGGGTACCTCAAAATTTTGACTAGCAGTGAGGGAGTACCTGAAAATACTGACATTCCCAGGTAGGTTACTGCAAAAAATTTCATCTTATTAGATTTTTCATCAGTCTCTCCCTAAACATTATTTTGTGAACGCTCCCTTAGTTTATTACACAGCACGTCTTGCTTGATTCAAACTAATGACAATGCTTGATGCATAACAGCCACCCTCTGGTCTCCTATGAGTTGAAAATGTAAATTTATAAAACGTAACCAATTTTGAGAACTGTTTTACCATCCGTGAATCCTTAAAAAAAAAAAAAGAATTGTAAATTTCAAGCATGCACATGCACACTAACTTATTTAAAACGCTCTTGAGATACTGCGTGTCAACAAGTGGTTTCTTGGCGGAAGAAGACCAAATATGTATTGATCATTTGGTAGTGCGGCAATACTTCCTTATCAGTATGAAAACAAGTGGCAGATCAAAGAAGCAAGGGCAATGTTTGCAGAATCTCCCAAACAGGATCTGGGAAGTTGATGCACATCATTGGACAGCTGCGCAGCTAGACGGTTTTGCGGAGGCGGCCTCTGGAAGCTCAAAGGTATGGTCTCTTACAATTGAATTTCAAAGTTAATTTTTATTACTTTTTGTTTTACATTTTGGGAATTTATTGTTTTTCCAGTATATATATTTTTAAATTCTAAAAGTAGTTGGGGGGAGCTCAAATCTTCCATGCTGCAAGGGCCTTCTTCTGGCTACACCCCTTTATCATTTTAAAAATTATAAGACAAACACAATTCATGTACGTGTAATAATCATACATTTGAAGCAGTAAATATGACAGAGATGCACATCGCAGGGCCATTCAGTTGCTCGCACAGGAGCAACCAGTAATTCAGCCCTTCAAGAGGTCTACATATGGTTGATTGAACCTCTTGGATGGCGTTGGCACGTCAAGTGCAAGCAGTTCACACCAGCCCCGCAGTTTCGCCACCTTCTGTTGTGCTAGCTTGTCATCCTTAGACGTGGTGCAATGTCTTGCCCATCGACGATAATGGGGTGTTGGAATTCTTAGGTGGCTGTTCACGGCATCCCTTGCCCGAATGAAATTCAGTTCTTCTTATACCGAAGTTGTGCCGTGAGACGCGAGAAATACGATGAAATCTGTTGAGAGGTGGGAAATTCAGACATAACGAACAATCGTTTTCTATCATCTCCCCTTGCCCGTCGCACTTCTTCGCCACCCTTTCTAGATCCATCTTTCAGATTAGGAATGGTCCCCAGACCTTGCTGAGGAAGGGAGGCATATTGTAACTTTGCCATATCCAGCAGTGTGTTGCATTCCGGAACCAGCAAACATGCCTCAAGCGAGAGATGTTGTTCAAGGGCAGATGGGCGTTGGAAGACACGAACACAACCTTCTTGCGAACATGAATACACGCCAGGAGCGGTGGTAGGCTCACTGTGAGGAAAATCAGTCGCTGTGGCTACTGCACCTGGATGTTCGGTCTACTTCTCGACTGATCTTCCTGAGACTGCCTTGAAGTTACTCTCTGGAAATACCGCCGACAGCCAGTCGTTACTGACGCCTGCAAACGATTATTAAATTGAAAACACCAGTCATAAAGCATAAACGTTCGCGCGCCTTCGCGAAAAAGGATAGCCGTTTTCGTGCTCAATTTCCGAACACAAATTTAACGTTACCATCTCTTTGTTTTTGGTAACAAGATAAGAAGCATAGAAACACTGTTCATTAATATTGTTTTTCGCACCTGCAGACGTATTTTTCTCAACAAATTGTTAATTCTGAAATATTTGCGTTTGGAGAAATGTGGACCGATAATCCCCAGGCTTTTGTCGCCGCGATGACCATTAGAAAGTCAGTTCTAAAATGACTCGAAGCCAGTGGAGTGTCTTTTGTGTGATACAGTTTTTTACACCGGGTGGTGAACTGTTTTTTGTCAAATTCACTGATCGCAAGAATTAACTGCAAGGCCCTGCGATGTTGTCAGTTACTACCAGTGGAAGATAACTTGCCGGCAGTTAAATATTTTTCCCCTTTTCGATACAGTTCATCGTGCAATGACAAAACAAGTCAATGACACAAATTCCATCAATCCAAAGACGGTATTTGAAATTGACTTGAAGTAAATATTCAAATGGTCACTGGCGGCACAAGCCACATGTGTGGTGTCTATTATCGGTCTACATGAAAGAGTAGCGCCCTTCAGTTATTTCATTTAATATAAATGCTTGTACAACTAACACTCTTCCAATTAGTCATGCGCTCAATGCAGGTTGAATTATAAAGTTTGCTTGCTGATGGAAAGGGCATGCACCAAAATAAACCTGAATTTAATCGAAATCAACGGCGACAATCTAAAGACATCAAAAAGATCACAGAAAAAATGGCGTTCGGGATATTTACAAATTTTACGAAAGCCTTGCATCCGATAATTCATATACTCAGCAATCATCCCTGATCACTCCAATAACGATAAAAACTGCTATATAGTGTTAAAATTTTCATATTAATATTAAACTAGCTCTATGTTTTAATTCCACCGTACCTGAAGCAATACCGTGGTTATCTTTCCTGTTAAAACTGACCACTCTTGGCTTTGGTGGGTAAATAGTCGTTGGCTTTCCTATCAGAGCAGACATCTCTCTAAACAGTGGATGCAGCACCGCCAACATGTTACTCGGAAGGTCGCCTTCTCCAGACAAGCAAAAGAACACCAAGTTAGTTAGTGCTACAGGAATGTTTAGGTATCCCCTGTTCTTCCCATTCGGCGTGATCTTTGTGTTAGTACCCTCAGTCATTCGGAAGAGAATGCTGACATGTCGCGTTGCCCTTGTCCACAACTGCTTGACTTTTTCTGACAGGACGTCTCGGCCCTTGTACATGTCATAGTCAGTCAGAACGATGAAGATGTGATCTTTCTGCTTGGAGTGCAAACTGTCGAGAAACAAAGACGCTTGCTGCTCAGAGAGGTAATCTGCGATCGTAGCTGTTGCTCCTCCGTGCTCTTTCTCCGAAGAGGAAACAATTGAATAAATTGGCTTGCCACACTCATCAATAAAGAACTCGTTCAGCGACGCGCCAGACTCACATCCGAGCCGAATCACTCTCTGGCTTAAACCTTCCCAGTTGCACCAATGAGGTGGCCACTTGTCAACCATTCCGGCTCTGATGTCCTGCCACAGGCTTGGATCCACAAGGGCAAGAGCACACAGGGCCAGTCCAAAGCAGAACGTTTGGCTTCCTTGAAACAATAAAGAAAAACTATTCATTTTAAGTGCAACATTGACGGCGGTTGGTCACAGCTGCAAACCTCAATAGTAAGCTGCTCGTGTTGAAAGATTTTCCTTTTCACCCATACTGTTTTACGCAGTTGCAGATATTTTCGTTTCGAAAAATGGTTCACAGCGAAGAGTGACATTTGGCATTGAGATTATTAACATTTTGATAACTGGTCAATGTACAATTTAGGTTACATACATGTATGAGTGTTCATTAACTAAATGATAATTAGAAAACAGACAACCAAGAAAAACGGTGTTTAACCATCCTTTTTTCAAGCCGGTGCTGTTTAAATCAGGAATAAACATCATCAAGGATATTTTAAACTATTAAAACTTAATGCCAGCAAATTGTTAGCGAACTGGAGATGTGGAAGAGTTAAAAAAAATAGAAGTGTTGGGTCTAGTCGGAATGTTATGTAAGTCAATCTGCTCATGTGTTATGACAGCAGTCATCCCGTGATCACTCCAGTTGCAATAACTACTACTGTGTTCAGATATTCCTCGTATCAACTAGCTCTACATTAATTTCACCGTACCTGAAGCATTGCCGGGATTATCTTTTCTGTTGAAACTGACCACTCTTGGCTTTGGTGGGGAAATAGTCGTTGGCTTTCCCATCAGAGCAGACATCTCTCTAAACAGTGGATGCAGCACCGCCAACATGTTACTCGGAAGGTCGCCTTCTCCAGACAAGCAAAAGAACACCAATTGGTTAGTAGTACAGGAACGTTTTGGTATCCCCAGTTCTTCCCATTCGGCGTGATCTTTGTGTTAGTACCCTCACGCATTCGGAAAAGAATGTTGACGTGTCGCGTTGCCCTTGTCCACAACTGCTTGACTTTTTCTGACAGGACGTCTTGGCCCTTGTATATGTCATGGTCAGTCAGAATGATGAAGATGTGATCTTGCTGCTGAGCGTGCAAACCGTCGAGAAACAACGACACTTGCTAGTAAGATATCAACTTTCGGACAGTTACACTCTGGTCAAGCTCGTCACAGACTGCTTCCACTGGTAAAGTGCAACTTAAAAGTAGTTGCAAATTAGTTTGTACAAGTGGTAAATGACGCAATTACAGAATACTCCGATGTTCTTTATAGTGGACGAATTGAAACGGAGTTGAAATTTGACAAAGTAATAGTTACTGTACCATTACATTACATTATAGGAAGTCAACGGTTCATTAGATTAACACAAAACGTTTTACTTTTAGGGCAGTGTGTACGACAATGCGCTAAGGTCGCGGTCACCATTTGGGTAGCCGGTAGTACCCATAAGAACAACAGCAGTAAGAAATAATCCTAAAATACCCCAAATACACGCTTTTATATAAGAACCAGTGAACTTTTTGCCGAGGCTCGTTGTTCTTAAGCATTAGGTTTAGATAATTGTTATCAAATCGTTCTTAAAATTGTTCTTGTTTCTATCATGTTAACTATACTTATAATTATGGCACTGTGCGGCACGGTGTTGATTTTCTTCTCTGCTCACTCAGTGTTTATAACTGCAGAAAGATCTGCAATGAAACGCCACGTGTAATGACGTGATGTGATGTATTTTTAGTATAAAATTTGCAGTTAAATTTGCACCTGAAGCCGAGCCTCTATTGTTCTCATCTTGTTATTGATTTTTGGGCAAATTTGAGCCTCGTTGTTCTTGTAAAATTGTTCTTTAATATTGAAAAGCGTTTAAACCATGAACACTGGCGCTTACTGGTTCTTGGAAACACATGTCGTTTTTTACTCTATGATTCAGGCCCGTAGGCAGGGAGCGGGGTGCGCACGCACGCCCCCTAAGAGCCAAAACGGTCCGCCTGATGGGACCGTAAAAGATTTAAAATGATACAAAAGTAACGCGGTCATGGTAGAATTGACAATTTCAATGAATTTCTAGCAGTTTGAAGAGCTCAAACTTCCCACTTTTTCGGGGGAGCATGCCCCCGGAGCCCCAAAAACTCATGCAGTGTCCAACTGTCTCGAAATAGGTGAGATTGCCCCGACCTTACTTGAGAATTCCAAATCCCGACCGTCGACTTCAGTCGGGACACGAGTACCCTGATTTTAAAAACAGCTCTCATAAGCTAACAAGCATGGAAATATATATTTTTTATATTATAATATTTGTGGTCAGATTAACAAACCGCTTAACTTGGAATTCCAGGTGAACTCCAAGTTGCATTCATGATGATTGACGCGAGAAATACAAAACAAAATTATGCTGTTCGACAAGAGGGCTTTCTATCTTTCCAGCATTTCCAAATTAAACATTTTGTTGCTAATTCGCCGATTCTTTTTACACCATGACCCTGTGAGACACTAAAAAAAGACCAATCTTTTTCCTAGCGAGCTTACTGTAAACTCGCGGAGAATCAATGTACCGAAGATAAAACTACCCTGTTAACTTTTTGGTCTTTTGTTAGAAACTAGCATCGTAATTTGCGAGCATTAAAAGGGTTGTGACATCAATTATCAATTTTGAAAACACAGGTGATGACAACGATTCTTTTGTCAAAATTTAGAAGAAAACAAACAGTTTTAGAAAGCTTTTTGACACAGCCATCGGACTGAGAGTGCTGGAAACGGCGTTTTAAGGCTTCCGGATTTAAAAATTTTCTAGGGGGGGGAGTCATGCTCCAGTACCCCCCTAGCGCCTCGAGCCTTCGGCGCTCATTCAAGTTTCCCGTACCATATAAAAAATCCTGGCTACGGGCCTGTAATTCAAATGTTACAAGCTGGTTTTTATAAGAACAAACTTTATAAGAACACCCAGGCCGAGATTGGCCCAGAAATTAAGAACAAGCCAAGAACAATCATCAGGCTGAAATTTTGATCAGAAAAATTTAAGAAAGTTAATAGATCCTTAAACACAGATTGAGATCTACATGAAAACAAAATTTGTCAGAATTTAGCTCGGTCAACGGGCGCTGGAAGAGTAATTTTAAAAGCAAGCTCGTCACGTTCGCGGACGCTGTGTTAACAGTTTCAAAATTTTTCGCCGAACGAAACAATAGAAAACACAAACTTCCTAGTGCCATTTAACAAATATTGTTCCGGGCATTTATTTATTCTTTAAAAATATCAGTAAATAAGAACAATTTAAGAACAACTTGAGGCTGAAATCGCCAACAAATTAAAAACAGTACAGGCTGAGCCGAAAGTTACTGGTTCTTATAAAAAAAAGCTTGTACTCAAACCAGCAAGTTTAGTCTAACATGCAGGAGTAATTTTAAGAGTTCTTAACTGATTAGTACACTCACTGTTGATGGCTGCATGAAAGAGTCCCTTCAAGTGACCCGCGAATTGCAACTGAACATTTTGAGTTATCGCGAAAGGGTCCTTACACATGGTACAAAACAAACTAAATAAATGGTACAACCGTCACAATTGTTTTTACAGCATGTGTATGTTGGTGGTCTTAACCACCAACATACACATGCTATATGTTGGTGGTTAAGACTTTAAGTCTATCATTCTTTATAATACATGTATATGTTTGACCAGCTAAGATCTCGGTATGTTAGAATTGATTATTATTTGGCCGGCCATTGGACAGTTGGCTAGCTAACTGTTGTTTTGAGCCGTGTGTTTTGTTTTCGAAAGGTCAAGATTCAAGAGGTAACGATATACTTCTTATTTTAACTACTTTTTATTCTTTTCCTCACTTTCTCTACTATGATATCGTACAAAATGCAGTCTCAGACGATCCAATTTTTCTGAAATTTTCGCGGGGAGCATGCCCCAAGAATCCCCTAGATGTTTGCACCTTCACTTTCTCACATGCACGCACCCACCCCACCCC
>JAOBRG010390336.1:0-18437 GCA_027574985.1 Umimayanthus nakama | reverse complement strand
CCCCATAATGTGGTTTCAATGAACCCCACCAACTCCCCAACATGTGGTTTCAATGAACCCTACCAACTCCCCATAATTTGGTTTCAATGAACCCTACCCAATCCCCATAATGTGGTTTCAATGAACCCTATCCAATTCCCATAATGTGGTTTCAACGAACCCAACCCACTCCCCAACATGGGGTTTCAATGAACCCTACCAACTCCCCATAATGTGGTTTCAACGAACCCAACCCACTCCCCAACATGTGGTTTCAATGAACCCTACCAACTCCCCATAATGTGGTTTCAATGAACTTTACCCATTCCCAATAATGTGGTTTCAATTAACCCTTCCCATTACCAATAACGTGCTTCCCAATCACTTTTTGCTCTCCCCATAATGTTGTTTCAAAGAACTTTTCCCTCTCTCCAGCAACATTGGTATTTTTGCAAGAGCCCAACACGTTAACCGGTTAAGTAAATATACACATTCACATTCATCAAGTTGAGCTCGCTATATAAACAGTATACCACGTATTTTACTGTTGACACGTTTTAAAAATACAAACTTTTTTAAAATACAAAAGAATTAGGTCAGTTTCTTATTCAAAAGTCGAGTATCCCGCAACATTTACCACAAAATGTGTTTTTTGAGAATTAAAAAAATTAATTTACAGTAACAGAACGATTGAGAAGATAATAAGAAAAAGAACAAACCCCGCTTTTATTCAGTTAAGTACTGAATAAATGAAAAAGGAATTGAACTGAAGAACTGTAACTGGTAGCTTGTACGTTGTTTAACAACATATTTTTCCTTACATGTACTTTGTTTTTGCTTTACTTTACTATCATAAATTATTGTGCAAACAAAGAGTTAGCATTGCCATATTCTTTTTTTATTACATGAACAAATTTGGCCAAGCTGACAGATTGTACAAAACAAGCAACTGAGGATTTGTTCGTATCTCAACACTGTCCGCACGTCTTTTGACAATATTTCTTGTAGTAGCTGCTCCAACGACAGTGACGCTTCTTTTCCAGGCAGTATTCTGATTCCTTTTTGTCTACGCAAGCTGTGGGTAAGTAAGGCAAGATAAGATAAAGCAGGGCAAGGTTAAGCATGGCGTTACGGAAATTTGTGCTTAAATGAGTAATATTTTAATCTCATGTCTTCAGAACAGATCTAATCCGGAGCTCAGTTGTGTGTTTTAGTCCCTTTTATGTTTGTTAAGTAACTGGAATGTTTAACACTGAAACAATTTACTGTAAGCAACAAGATCGTTATCAGAAAAAGTGTTCCTCAGGACTAAAACACTGGTGTGTTATTCTTTATTTACACTAAAAGCCTTGAGTAGGGAGGGAGGAAACGGTTAAATTGACCTCTTAAAATTTTGTTGTTTGACCAATGGTACAACGTACTGTTCCTTGTTTGTTAACACATCTTTTGACGCTAACTAGGTAACGCCACAACCCGCGAAATTGTCACAATATGTCACGCAATTTGTGTGTTGACTGCAAAACATAAATGATTAAATACTGGCAACTTTCCAATGGATTCTAACTATTGTAGATTCAATCGCTAAATGCTGTTTTCTCGTCTTTTCGAAGTGTTTTAGTTCACGTTTGAATATCACTTAAAAACTTAAAACGGCCATTCGTGACGTCATTTCTGAGTAAGGTTTTTACACGCACGAAGTATCAAGTCAATCGGGTCATTTGTGTGTGTGTATGTGGGGAAATGGGGGCGGGGGATGGGAAGTTCGATTGACCCCTGTCCGCCTTCAAGCGTTCGTATAAATGCCTTTTGTTCAAAGCTTCTCTATAGGATAAACTATACTCTACTGCACTACACTGCACTATGCTCTCTTCTACTCTGTTTTACTCTGTTCTTTTCCATTCTACTCCTTCATATTACATCAGTCTACCTTTACAAAACCAATCTTCCTAATCAAAAAACAAATTGGTCACCAAAACAAGTAACCACAAATTTTGTTTCTGTGTCGTACCTTTCGGAGTTGGAGGGTTCACTGAAAAGAAAAACATCAGGGAGTTAAAACTAACCATTCTTACGTCAATCATCAAGTAGATCATTATGTTCAAAAATTTTATGTTATTTTATTTTCCTTCCTTTTCCTTAAGAAATATGAAAAAATCAATTCCTGCTTTGCAACAGGAACAATTGTTATACATTTAATTGAATAAAATACTTTAATAGTAACAAATAAGTTATAAAGCAAACGTTATTTCTTTTAAAAACAACAACAACACTTCAGGTTAACAAGAATGTTAACATAGAAATAAATCCATAGATTAAATTACTTTATAGATTTTGTCTCGGTATTTTTTTTGGTATTTTTTTTGTTTTTTATTTTGCTAATTTGAACGTTTATACATACAAATAGTAAACTGGCTGAAAACAACAATGCTAACAACAAAACTTTAGTCTTTCTTCTGGACCGCGCATCAATTGTTTATTCACAGTCCAGTTTTTCACTAAAACAAAAACAAACGAAAATACTTATAACCAATTTCATCTTCAATTAACAATTTTCCGTAGTTGTTTGTTTAACCCTGATCACAAACTATTCATCAACCACCAATTAACCCAGATAACTGCCTATGGTATGTAGTACTAATAACATTAATTGCGCCATACGTCCCTCTTCGTCCATATCCTTTGGTTTAATTAAAATGTTCTTGTAGGGGTACCTCTTCTCTGACTCATATATCAAAACTCATCGCTTCCCCCTGTCTATGACAACCTAATATTGCTCACTTCTCATTTGCCTGTTGGCCCAGTTCAACAGGTAGTTTACACGAATATACACGCAATAAATCCATATCTTTTTACACGCTATGGTCTAATTGGTGTTCCTTGTTGGCGGTGCCCCCTCTTTGATGCGTTCATAGAAATCCTTCCTCCTCCACCCCCTTATGTCATTCTAATATCGCTTACTTCTCATTTTCTCGTTGGCCCAGATCAACAGGTATTTTACCGGGATATGCATGCCATATATCAGCTGTCATACAAACCGTAATCAAATATTAGTTGTTATTTCCTTGTAGGGAATACCTCTTCTTTGACTCATATATCAAAACACCTCCCTATTCAGCTCTCTCTATGTCTGAACCAATCCACTTACGTCTCATTTGCTCGTTGACCCAGTTC
Source organism: Umimayanthus nakama (assembly GCA_027574985.1). NCBI lineage: Eukaryota > Metazoa > Cnidaria > Anthozoa > Zoantharia > Parazoanthidae > Umimayanthus > Umimayanthus nakama. The sequence goes on along the minus strand of JAOBRG010390336.1, from coordinate 15,287 downwards.
AACAGGTACTTTACCCGGCTATACACGCCATAAGTCCCTTTCCACGCACATCCTCTGGCCCAGCTGACGACTCCCTGCAGATAGTACCTCCCCCCTGATTCACACACCAATGGCCCCCCAGAGTCGCCTTGGCACGTGCCAGTTCCTCCCTTCTTGTTTCCGGCACATAACATGGATTGATCAATCTTACTGAAGCTATAAACCTGTCCAAGGATCGATAAGTGTTATAACAAATATAACAAATAGTCTCACTTACATGGCGTTATTATTTTTCTTAGAAAAAAATGACATGTAGTAACGTACTTATTAACCTTAACGAGAATATCAAATTTTAGCCTTACAGATCTCACTCCAAGTTAACAAGAAACTGATATTGAAAGAAATTAAGATATGAAACAAATGTCCCTCTCCTAGTTGTTTTTTTCTAAGTTGCCCCTTTTCTTTATTCTATGTTTGTGTTATTGAGGGCTCTATTTATGCCAACAGCCGGTGCTTAATTTGACATCACTGGGTAAAAAATGCTTCTACAAAAATAAATAAAGTAAACTCTTACCCTCATACAGTCTTTTCTACTTGCAATAGGAAGTGATGCTTGCTTCAGAGTCATTGAAATATTGCCATGATACTTTGTGTTACCCAATCCGCTGACCCAACACACTTTTCCAGGTCTGGGTTCAGGCACTCGGTCTGGAAGGCAGGCAAGGCTCACATACCTTTTGAGCCACAAACCAGATTTTAAGTAACTTTCAGTACTTACCAGTAGTAATAAAACTTTTGTCTTGGTTATAAGATTGTCTTTAGACAAGACTCCAAGGCCTGGTTGTTTGAAAGTTGTTTAGCGCTAACCTAAGGTTAATACCGCGTTCATACCAGACACTAAACATGATTACATTAAACTGGTCTGACTTTAAAATATTGCCTTTGAAATGAGTTCATAAGGATTTTCGGGTTCTGAAATGAGCATTTCAACGCATTAACGATAAACTAACATATTTATACAAGTTTTAAGCCAGTTTGAGTACTGCAACTGTCAAGTTAATTTTTAACTACGATTAACTTAAACCTGTTTAACGAGAAGTGCGAACACCCTTAAATCCTAAACCCACAATTTGATTTACCTCATTAAAGATTGGCTTCGGCTGTCATTTTGTGTTTACGTAATTATTTTTCCTTGGAGTGTGAATTAGTAACTATTTTAGAAACACTAGGCATCTTTCTAGATGAAACAATCTAGCTTCAAGTTTCAACTACAAAGGGGTAAGTTTAACCCACTTTCGAACAACCGGGCACAGGTTAATAACGACTGGTGAAAACAAAGAGAAAAAAAGTAAAACATATTTTGCGTGTGAGTGTATTTTGTTTCCATTTGTTCAATTCTATATTTTTTTTAAAAAAGTTTTTTTTCTGTAAAATATTTGCAAAAGATAAAAAAACACGCAATCCTTCTATTCACGCAAGCAAAAATCTTTCTAAATTTGTTCACAAACCAATATCTAACATGATGCTTGACAAAAGTAACGAATCAGCACCAACTGGCACAGTTTGTAAGCCTTGAGAAGTATTTAAAAAAAGCTGTCTGCCTTCCTGATTAAGTGATCGGCTAACTCACTTTCGACTGTACTACATCCGGCTCCTTTTGGCCCAATTCAATGGTACTACTTACTGATTCAAGATGGCGGGCTTTTCTAGCTGCACCAGGGCAATATCGTGGCCTTTGCTAGCTGGATAGTTCCACTTGGGATGTATTATGACCTGAGAGGCTGCAATGTCCTGTTCAGTCCCCATCAATTCGTCTCTTTTGTGACCTCCCAAACTGAGATTATCAATTAAAGTATGTAATGAATGTAACTGATAATTTGATCACTGAATTTCCACTGTTTAATCAAGGAGCATCCTATACCGTACAAACACAACCTTCACGGGTTTATCCTCCACACCAAAAGGTTCCCTTCCTCTCTCCTAAAAGTTTTTCAAGAAGCTTTATAAACGGTTATACAATGTCCTTCAAGGTTTTTCCTTTACACTCTGAGCTGCATCGATGATCCATTAAGGATCCACAGGGGGCCCCTTTCCCCTCTCTACAATCTTTCAATGCACATACTGTAACGACAACCACATCCTTTAGAGAATTGTCCTCAACACCACAAAAGTCCTATTCCCTCTCCACACAATTTAACGAGGCGCATCTTACCCTACAATCACACCCTTTAGAGGTTTGCCCTCAACACTACAATCGTCTCCTTCACTCTCCCAACAGTTTATCAAGGCGGGTCCTATTCCGTGCAAACACATCCTTCAAGGGTTCCGTTGCCCTCTCCTCACAGTTTACCAAGGCGCAACCAAACTGTACGACCTTGTCTTTCAATGGTTCGTCTTTCACACACTGAGCTGCAATGATGACCCATTGAGGAGCTACATGGGGTTTCCTTGCCCCTCCCACAATCTTTTCAAGGCACATAATATACCGTACCAGCACATCCTTCATTCTCATTCACACCACGAGTGGTCCCGTCCCCTCTTCTCACAGTTTTTCTAGGCGTATATTATTGTATCAATCAAGTCCTTCAATAGTTTGTGTTCCGCACCACAAGGGAACCGTCCCCTCACCCCACACTTCATCAAGACTAATATCGCCGTATAACCACATCTTAAAGGGTTAGTGCTCCAGACCACAAGGGTCCCGTTCCCTCTCCCCACAGTTTATCAAGGCCCATTTTACCGTACAACGAAATCCTTTAAGGGTTGTGCTCCTCATCACAAGGGTCCCATTCCTCTCCCTATAGTTTATAAGGCCCATCTTACCGTACAACTACGTCCTTCAGGGGTTTGCCCTCCACACAGTGAGCTGCAGTGACGACCCATTGGGGTGCCACAAGGGTTCCCCCACAGTACCCAAATTGCCAATGAAATCTGAGCTCTGCATGCCAGGGCCAAGCCCCGTGTCTAGCCTCCTCTCCGCCAACAATGCGAGCACTAGGTCTGATTCCACAGGAACCTGGTGCGAGAAAAAATGTTTTTGAAGTCATTTATGCAATGTTTTGCTAGCATTTGTTAACTTTATCCGGAGAAAGGTTGCGGTGGGGATTTGGGAGCTTTACTCATAGTAATTTAAGCCAAAAAGTACTTTGATTCTTAGTATTCAAGGTGTTCAAGCCATTAGTAGGAGCCCCTATCTTCACTAATTTCTTGAGTCAACCTTTTCCCGAGTTCTATTATTTTTAGAACGGTTCTCAAGGTAGGTTTTGCACGCATACAATTCAGAGACCCGTTCAAAACAGAGCTAGATAGAGCTATTGCTTAAAGTTAGCGCGCGTCTTATGGGGGAATGTGAGTAAAACAATACACTCTATCTAGCTCTGTTTTGATTGGGTCTTTGAACTGTGTGCGAGCGAAACCTCCCCTGAGAGCCGTTCTATAAATAGATCTACTTAGGAAAGGGTTGACCCTAAGGCTCCTGTCGATGAGCTCATGTCAAGGCTTAACCAAAAAACTCGGTGACCTTTTTCAAAAATTTAGTGGAATTATAGAATTATAGCCCTATTCCGCCTGGGTTTTGTTGGAGTTCCTGGGCCTGGGGCTCAAAAGCTCCCCCCCCCCCTCCCCTCCAAAATCAGTGTTTTCAGAATTTTCTTCCTATTTTTGTGCAGAAGGCCAACACAACCAAAACTCTTGATTAAAAGCACTTGATCAATACGTCGAACAGTGAACTTTGACTTTAGCCCCTTCAAATTATATGACTGCCTTGTGTTGCAGAGATACATAGGATTTAGAGAAATGTGAACTGGAGAACGAAAAGTGGTGGAAATGGCCCTCGTTAAATGCCAATTGTAGTCAACTTTGTGTATATTTTACGATGAAAATCGAGTGAAATGGGGATAAAATATTGAAAAACGAAGAAAAGCGTTAGCGTCGACTAAAACTTTTGGTGATGTTTTGATAAAAAAAAGTTTGTTTAAATTATGAAAATGAAATTGAGTGAACGGTATTAGAGAACACTAAGGCATGCAGACATTAAAGGTTACCGTTTTCAGAGAAATTCATAAGTTTCTGATGAAATTTAAAAATCAAATTTGTGTTTGTATTTGTGAACATTGCAAAGAGATTCTAACATTTAACAAAGTAGCCGGTTTTGTTATCAACCAGATAATAAAGGAAAAGATTAGGTGGACGCCGTTCGTTCACACCTAATAAATAACATATAGTTAACCTGAGTATCTGTAGAAGTTACACTTACCTTCCGAAATTGCTGTACTGATAGAACACAGTAGCAAAAGAGCAAGGAGGAACATTATTACTGGTCAGTTATGAATGTAACTGAAATCAGATTATGTATTTTCTGCATCAATTGAGAATTCTTAGAGCTGAACTGGTTCATCAGCTGCAAAGCTGAGCTACGATACGACACCTGTTCGAGCTTGTGGTAAAAAGGCTCCAAGGTACTCGGCATTCGGCGGTACGATACATCAAAACCATCTTTTTTGTGTCATGTTTTCCTCGTTCTTCATTTGATGTACTTTGTTAAGAAAGAGTTGACCAGATTTAGCGTGGTGGCTAAATAGAGTACGGTATTCAATTATTCAAATTATTGTTTTGAATGTTCAAACATTGAGTTCGTACCGAGAAATTCATGTACAAATATTGTAGCTAACATTAATACAGTTTTACATCACCTGGCCTGCTGAGTTTACAGTTGGGAGTTCAACGTGCTTTAGCGCTTAGAAACCCGAATTTACTACAGCGGCTCTATAAACTACAAATCATATTCTCTCTTATTCCTTTCAATATAACGCGAACTGGCGCTAAATCAATGTCTTTTCTCTTTACCTTGAAGGTCTGTGTTAAGCACAATCAAGTGGATGATAGTGTATTTGAATAACAAACACTTCATTTAGGGAACATTGAGCATGCTTTTTAAGTTATTTTTAAATAATTAAAATACATTAATTTTGCGGAAAAGTTATTCTATTGTACCCATTTTATATTGAAGTGAAAATCTGTCGTTCAACTCTTCCATCAGCTATGACATTTACAAAATCATCACTTTTTTCACAGAACAATTTGATTGATAAAAAAAAATTTCACCAAGGAAATATCTTATAACTAAACTTCTTTTGGCTGATTAACGTTACCACTACGATTTGTTAACATGGCAACATAAAATAACCTTCATTTTATGCGATTTTGTGCATTTCTAAGCGAATTGACGGTATAACAAGCAAAAAATCCCCATATTTAGCTGAAGTGGTTATTATGTCGAAATGATTTTATTAAAAGTGGCATTCAAAAACTCCTTAACCCATTCCGGCCCGGGGGATGGGAGAGCGCGCGGGGGTCGGGGGGGGGGGTTAAAAGTGCCCGCGCTGATCTCAACCTTCGAGAACTAATTTAGCTTTCCTTTTTGAATTTTTTTTATTAGCCAATGCTGTTTAATTTTAAAACTGAATACAATGTAAGAGCTATAGAAGAAAAGTTTCTACATTGTGTATATAATTAAAGCAAAAGAAAACATTTCAGAGAATTGCGAGGAGAATTAAGGAAACCACGTGGCTTATATGACTTAATTTTCCTCGTAGATTGATACTTTTAAAACTAAAATTGAAAAGCAAAACCTGCGAATTTTTTCTACTTTCACTTAAATTTGTTGGAGAGCAAGCCTCATAAAATGTTTTTGTTCGAGGATTTATTCTGTTGCCATGGTAACCCGATTTCTGACGCCATATTTAGTCAAATTTACTTCTTTTGTATTTTTCTTTTTATCAACAATTTATTTCAAACTATTGGTTTTTATTTGTCGCAAAGCCAAGTAATCAATATTCCTTCTTATGTTCTGTGATTGTCAAAAATTATTTTGTGTCAAAATTATAAGCATTTTTTAGTCGATGTGCATTCGGAAACGTTGTTAAGAGAATTAAAACTGTTTTAATAACACTAGTACTGTTGAATGCAAGGGATTTAAGTTAAGTAATAACGTTATAGTTTAAGAGTTAATGTGAGGTTTGAACATAAAGCTTTGACTGGAGAAACACTCTATGTGCAACTCAAACTCTTTAAAATACTAATACTTGTATCAAAAACATTTTTTTCAATTTGAATCATTTATTTATCGTTTCTTAAAGTCAGAAACGTCTTTAAACTTTTATCATTTTGATCGGCAAGATTTCGCAAAAATCCAAAACCTCAGACGGTCAATGGCGTCGTCAAAATGACATCACTGGCTAATTAAATTACACCAAGTTAGTAAGTTTACGATTCTCTACTACCCTGGTAAATTCTATCTCAGTATCATGAACAGAGCTTCAGAGTACCCATGCCAGCCAGGGGGTTAGAAGACTTCTTGCAAGTTATTTGAAACTAAAACGCACTATTCGTATTAGTCAATCTTTATTTAGGAAACCTTCCTCTGATGATAAAGATTTCCATGGAAACTGAATTTCTCCTTGAAAATCTTCAAAATTCACAAAAAGATTCCATTGACCCCGAATGAACTAATACATTGGTAGATCCACGGTATTTTCACGTCTTTGATACAGCATATAGCTTCCTAGACCTTCTAACAGTTGCTTTTGAAAACCTATGCCTACCTTAAAACAAGAATCTTGAAGCTATGACAAAGTAACCTTTTTTAAAGGACTAAAACTTACCTAAAAGTGCCCTCATTAACCAGTTGTTTGCTACGGGCTAGTATACTTTGTACATGTACAAACGCCATAACTAAGAATTCGACAAAATATGCTTCAATACACTATACCTGTTTATGAAACTATTCTGATACGATATCTATAGCAAAACAACCGAGTGATTAATCATCAACTTTAGGTCAATGGTTATAGATTAACTGCCACGTTTCAAGGCACTCGTCAAAGGAACAGGGAACTGTTTATGAACATCATATTTGACAAGAAAAAATATTCTCAATTCGTTTTGTGAGATGTGTTCATTTTCAATGCCAACTATAGCCTGCTTGGCGGCTCTCCGTTTGGGTTAAAATCGAAAAGGTTTGTTCACGAAATTCTTTTGGCATGTAAAAATCGAAGAGAGGGGCCAAAGGAATTTCAAAATCAAACCTTTTCGATTTAAACCATTCGGAGAGCCGGCCAGTAGATAATGTCGACCACTGTGCCAAAGTACCACTCTGGAATATCATCTTCTGCTTCCGTCCTTAATTCTGTGTCCTATTTTACTGTAAGAATCCTCATTTGGCGACCAATTGAGCCATATACTATGTTTGCTATATGTGAAAATTGAACTTGCATTGTATTTGCCAAACAGCTGGCAGACACAAGCAACTGTATTTTTTCGCGCAATGCTCAGTAAATAATGAACAGTGTAAGTTGGCGAGTACACGTGCAAAAAATCAAATAAGTACATAAATTGTGTTTGTTTTTTGTGTCAGAGATTTATACTTAAAATGATTATTTTCTTCTACAAAGTCTATCTGATTCCATCCATTATGGCGTTACGTATTATATATTTTGTATTATGGACTAACTCAGAGCTCGGTTGGCCAGTGGTTATGGCCATGATTGTCGATAAATAGCTCGGTTTAAGTTAATCTGTTAAGACTTTAAAGCTGGATGATAATCTGAAATGATGACCATATATTTGTTTACCCTTCTGAATAATTCATTTAAAATAGGACTTTCCGTTGTACTAAACATTACTTCATGTCGTGTCGGCTGCAGTTTCCATTTTTCACAATGTTTTGCAGTCTTGAGATTGTTAACTAATAAAAATTTTTCTAACTCACATTTACTTGTCATTTGACAACAAATAATGTAAAACACACGTTTTTAAAATACCAAAATAACATATGAAAGGAGATCTTATTCTCATACTGTAACACATCCACGTATGGCAACGGTTATGCACTGCTTGAATGTATCCTCGACTCTCATTAACTTCGTTTTACAGATATGGGTATCCAAATTTAGGGGAAAAAATCAGTTTTTTTAGTATTTTTGTTTATTGTAAATACGAAGTGAGCTAGCAAGATAATCAAAGTGGCTTGGGTGTTACCAATTCGTTTACACTGTTTGCTTGAATTATTTTTTAACTCACGCAACAAAAAATATAGGATTTGTTTTAGAGCTCAAGTAGCCTTGCTAGTTGCAAAACTATTAATGGTAGAAAAATATGTTTTTGTAATGGTATTCTCTTATAAGGCTAACAACCTAAAATGTGGTAAACGTCAAGACAGCTAAAACAAATGGACAAACATGTATATTTACGTTCTTGTGGGACCAGAGAAGCCAGCTTATAATTCGAAACTGGAAAGAATCGTTTCAGCATAACCCAGTATACAGTGCCGCTAACAAACAATCCGCACTTTGTTGAACACAATTTTCCTGCTAACAGACGCTTTCATCAGTGCTCAGTATTAATAAACTCGATTTAAAAACAAATAATCTAGATTGTTGTTATAAGAAGAACACCTGATTTTGATGTTCATCATAACTATGTTTATTTATTCTTTAAACATCATAGCCTCAAGAACCCTCAGTAAAAGCATTATATCAGCTTGTATATGTACCCAAAAGCCTTGCTATTACCTATTTACCAAACTCTATGTGAAAACTACAATTCTCCCTCAGGATTATTGGTAGCGGCTGTCAATCCATTTTGTTTTGTTTGAGAAATAAACTTCAGCCTGAGGTTATTTTAAAAGTCTTACCGGCGCCTCAACGCCATTTTGTTTTGTAAATTGCAGCATAAAGAAAGGGTTTGGGGTGTATATAACACAGAATAAGAAGGGAAGCTATTAAATGCTATAAGCACAATATTACAATTCGCAATACATGATGTAAGAAAACAAGATTTACATATCAAACAGGAAAAAAGTGAGAATCTTCTTTCAATTAAGTAATCAAACAATCTTTATTTCAACACTTTTGTATTACATGAAATGTAGTATTTCATTGTTATTTAGCCGTAATTCAGAAGCGTGGTGAGGGGTCGAAAGAAATGCAGAGTTGCTTGAGAAAAAAAACGCTTGTAAACGGCCTAGCATGTAAATATATAAGGTAATATGTGATACAAATATTTGAGTCTGACATGCTTAAAAAACGTTCAGCTTTTAACCTAAAGTTAGAAAAGAATAAAGTGTAGTATTTTAGTTTTGTCTTGGTCAATTAAACTTAAATAAACGCGTCAGTTCTGCTTAATATTAAGGAATGGCAAGGAAAGAAAACCGTATTAGTTCAGAACATGAAATTCGTCACACCTGGATTGGATGAGAAACAACGCTCTGAACGCGTGAGGGAATATAGTTACTCGGTTGAACTAAAACCACAAGAAACTAACGCTAAATTGCCAGTACTTTCATTTTAAAAGTAAAATTAAAACTGAGTCGTGCCATTGATTCTAGTTGACACCCAAACCAACCTACGCAAAACCCCATTAATGAAAAGACAAAACAGAAAGGTTTGAGTTTCTTGAGGAGATCTGACAGATATCAGTTGGCATTTTCTTGGCGGTGGCCAAAAGCGCCTAATTACCGGGAAAAAGAATATCCGTGACATAAACAGAAAACAAAAAAGTTCATTAACATGATAAAACACCCCTCGAGTGACCTATTACACGTAGAAAACTAGACTAAACTAGCGTGAGTGAAATCACAAATATTAAAGCTGTGGGTCTGTTAAGGATATAAGCCAAGATTATTTCGTGCCCAAACACGCACAAGATGTTCATGTTTAACTTTCAAAGTGACACATCGAATTTTGATTGTATGTCCACACAAACTCACGATGACTGTGTAAGCAGATAGTTAAGCGGCACACTTGAACTTATTATTTGTTTGGATTGCATACGATTATAGTATTGACTTGTGTAGCACCGGCTACTTTGACATAGATTGAATTTGGTAACATATATTAGCACCTACATAACGAAGGATGATTACCAATGCTTTTCATAAGCAAATCAATACAACAGGAAACGAAAAATCACAGATTTCGCCGAGATTTGGAAATGCAGCTGCACTTTTACAAAGATGAAAAATAATGTTTTGGGTGTTTGAGAAAGCATTCAAGTTTTCCGCTCCATTCATACAAACTATAAACAACTATTTGTCAAGTTGAGACTCTAAAGCATGTATTCAGTTTTTGCCTAAGGAAAAACAAGATGTTTTTTGGAGGCAGGGCGTTGTAAAAGTACAAAGATCTTCCAATTCAGCGGGACAATTCGCTCCCAGTCGAAGAATAGGACCGACTTTGTCTTCTCACAAAGAGACCAAATTGGGAGCAACCAATCAATGCTTTTGATCAAGGAGAGCTGTTAAGAAAAGGGTACCTCGAATCCGCTGAGATTCATCAGAAATGATTGAAGGAAATAACAGTATTTCGTCTGGAATTGAAGCTAGACCTGATGAGCCACTCGCTTTGAGATGGTTTCTACGCCTTGTTTACATCGCAGTGTTTTTCATTGGCATTCTTGGTAATTGTGTCGTGTGTGGAGCAATAATTTGCCGCAAGAAAATGCGAAATATCAGTAACATTTTCACCTTGAACCTGGCTTGCTCAGATTTGCTTGTTCTGCTTATATTTGTTCCAACACAAATGGCAGCGTTCGAGAATAACCACAATTGGCCGTTAGGCGACTTTGTGTGTCTCATCGCATACATTATCATTCCTCTCTGCTTGTCCACCAGTGTTGCAACTCTACTGGCGATATGCTGGCTCCGATATAAAATCATATCCTATCCTCTAAGCCCCAAGCTAACGCTAAAGAGGGTTAAACTTATTATAGCTGTGATTTGGATGTTGTCGTTTCTTACGGCTCTGCCGCTCTTTTTCGTGGCAAAAACCCTGCTATATCCAAACGGGCAAGTGTACTGTTCAGAATCTTGGCCCAAGAGTTCACCGTATGAGAAAATTTATTGGATTAGTATTTTCGTGATACAGTACATCATACCACTGGGCTTAATAACGGTGTTAACGCTCTGTTCAGCCAGGAATCTACAACAAAGTTCGATGGTATTGAAAAGCAGGCGTCCTTCCCAAATTGTGACAGCTGCCGTCCTCGCGCGCATTCGACAGGGAACAAAGATAGCCAGCATGTTGGCTGCACTGGTTGTGCTATACGCTGTATGTATGCTCCCACAGCACGTCATTTATTTCTGGATGACGTTTGGTAATCTAAACCGGCTCAGTTACAAGATGTATATCTTTCGCCTTGCAAACGTCTTTCCGATGGCAAACAGTGCATTAAATCCCATCGCTTATGGGACATTGAACAAAGAATTCAAAATGGTTTTTCAAAGTCTGTTTCGATGCCGCATTAGGTTCAACGAATGAACTGCTGCAATCAAGTACGAACATCAAGCTCCACTAAAATGAATACTAGTTGCAACGCGAACTTTAAAGTTAAAATAAACGACGATTAACAACAAAATTTTAAACTGAGAATGCTCCATCATGATACTAAAAAACATGATATTAAAAACACAGTGATGAGATAGAACAAACGTTTTCGCTCTACCTGCATTGAAGATTTTAAAGTTGAACGAAAACGTTTGTTTTTCCCTCCATCTACACCATTTAAGAATTTAACCACGAATTGAATATTGGGAAACCTATTTGTTAATGATTTTTAACAATATTTACAAAGAGATGCCCAGTTCAGCAAAGCTGGTTTGAATGGGGCTCTGTTTAGATTAACTTACAAACACAATTTTTATACATACAAAAGTTACACTATAAAGTTAAAGACTGCTACTAAAAGCTGAGATGCATAAATGGCATATGTAACATACATATCATTCACTAATATAGGCTAGAGACAAACAAACAGTATCGGAGAATCAAGAAACTAAGGCGTAATTCCAACTACAAAGCACACAAGAGAAACAGACTTTACTATTATAAGTAAGTCGATTTTCAGTAGCGAAATAAATGGTAAGAAAAACTGTGCCATCGAATCAGGATAAAACAATATCTTTCTCCGATTTTTTGACTAGTTTTCAGATGTTCTTCAACGCGTTCAAACAATTGCTACGGTATTAAAACACGGTAAATTTTAAAATAAGCTCTGTTTGTTGCAGGTGTCAGTCCATTGATTGATTGATTGATTGATTGATCTATGTTCTTTCCTTCTTTATTGACTTTGCCTGTTGTAATGTTTACAAGTCTAGCTATTTGGTTAAAAGGCGGGGCTGACGCCAAACACCGTTCGACCTTGTACATACTCAATGAATTACAAAATTTAAACAGCTACTTAACAAAATAATATCCTAAACAATACCATGAATGTCAAAACATATTTAAATCACGCAATTTGGAAGGTCCATCTATACATAGTGGTCTGAGCCCACACTACCAGGTAAGTCTCATCAGTCTTATTGCATGCAGCAAGGTTATTCCCTGCATTGCCTCTAGACCCTGTTTCGCAGCCACTTTGCCAGTGATCTTACTCGGATCATCCAACAGTTCATTATCAAATCCACCAAAGGTATCAACCACAATATTGGTGTGTCTCACTTCGTATCCCGGGTATCTTTCTTTCAGCTCCTCCTCATCGTTGCATATTTCCTGGTCTTTCTCTCATCTGTTTTGTCTCTGTTTCGCCAACTCGGGCTTGTAATTTCGACTATATCAATCTTCTCCTTTCTTTTTGTTGGTAACCTGTTGGACCGACTTGTTTCCTTCATCCGGCATTCTCGTTCCCGTTGTCACACTACAATCCCACACAGTTTCGATGTCCTTAGCTTCTCCCAATTAGCATAGTAGCTTCTTGGTTCTATGCTTTGAGCTTATAGGCTATTTTATAATCCTTTTTTTCACTAGAAGCGCGCTCAGAAAGTGCCTCAAGGCAACAATGTGTCTCTACAAATACTGTTTTCGAGCGAGTTCTGGGCATCCCGAAACATATGTGTTCGAAAAGTCTCGTGATACCTGCTGCAGGATGTATTCATTGTTTTTCCCATCCATTTTTCTTTTACTTAGGTTCTCACTTACTGCTGCATGCTGTATATTAAGTCCAATGCCATGTCCATGGCATGTCTTCTGGCGTCCTTAAAGAATGATCTTCTGCCTTTGTTTTCTTTGATTTGTTGGAACTGTGCTACTGCTTGTAGCCTTGAGTCGCTGCTTGTAGCCAACCTCAATACTGCTTTGATTTTAGTCTCTGAAGACTGAGCTGATTTGTTTAGACCCCGCCCTCCTATAGAGCAAGACGCATACAAGAGGGTATTCAGGTGTTGTGGATGTCGGGCGCCACTTTCAGTAAGCAGATGTTTCTTAGTTGTTTTGTTTCCGTTTTCTTATATTTATTTCCTTATTTCATTCAGAGCGTAACGTGCGTAAAACAATTTAGAGAACACAATACCAAACAAAGATTTTGCATCTCTCACTTACTATCGGCTATTGGTCAACATTCTGGTTGAAAATTAATCTTATTGATTAAAAAACTTGATCATGATTGATTTAAATTGTTAGTTATAATTTCAGCTGTCAAGTGATAGGGAGAAGAGAGAACAGCAAAGTTGTTTTCTCTCTCGTGGTCCACATGATTCAAGTCCATACAAACTGCTTGGTAAAAGGGTCTCCCCATCCTTCTTGCTAAACTCTGTTAATTATAGCTCTTCTCCTGCTCTGTTTTTAAACACAAAAGTATAAAAAAAAATCTGAAACTTTAAATTTCTTAGTTTGGAGAGATTTTGAAAACTTAACCCTTCCAATCAGCTCTGCAAGATAATCGAAACGATTGGTCACTTTGTAGTATCTACAAAAAGCTGGTGTTAAAGCTGAAGTGTTCTTCGCTTTACCAAACTTAAAAAGCCCGGCTTTAACAGTACATGGATAAAAAGCTTCATGATGACTTTAATAAAATAAAACTCCCGACGTTAACTGATAAAAGAAATAATACTATGAAAAATTTAACTCAAGAATATCAACCTCGCTAATCAAGCCAAACAAAAGCCGAAGAAAATGGGATGAAAAGTTTAATTATGCTGTCAAACTGTTATGTATTGGATAAGTTTGTTATTCTCCATTGAGGTGCAATTAGTGCAAATGTCTTATTTTGGTTAGTAAACCAGTCGGTTTTGAGTATTCATCAGTAACATCAACTTAGTTTATGTTTCTTTGTTAATATCTCTGCTGGCAACTTGATTGCTTCTGAAAACCCAACAGCATGGGTTCACAAACACAGTACTAGCCTTACAAATGCAGCTTCGAAGCTAGCTTGGTGGTTGAGGGCTAAAAACAGCAGCTGTCTCAGTATTCACAGCGCTCAAATGTCCGGTAAGTATATTTCAAGGGATCAAATTATGTCATAATGATTTAAAATTTACCGAGTTTGTCAACGATCACTACAGTAATGTGACTGCATCTAGGGTTTTCACCAACTATCGTATAGAAAACATGGATCTGAAAGAATGCAACAGAAACTTTAAAACTCGCAAAGTTCAATTTTTTAGAACTCGTACTTTCGGTGTGTTCTTAAATCAGCCATTTTATCGCTTATGAAAAACTATTTGATGTCAGGAAATGTTAGTTTAATATTGCGCTGATTTGAGAAACTACGCGCACGATGAAATTGAATCTTCTAAAACGTCTTTGCATCTTTTGATCTACAGGTTGGTTAAGAACTTAAAAAACAAGAACTAAGACAAATTTTAACTTTGATGCACAATTTCATTTGTAATTGGGATTTCAAATGTTTTATTTCAAAAGTGCCATGGCTGCGGTTTAACAGTGGTGCCCAAACAACAGAAATAATACAATTAATTTGGTCAGAGTATTTGCCTATTGTCCCCAAGTCAAAGAAAAATTAAGAACAACTGGCTTTTGTCAAGAACAAAGTGTTGAAACTTCTGGTACCAAAAAACGAAGACAAGCAGCAACAACTCGCCAAGAACATCATTTTAAAATGACAAAGAAGTTAATATTACAGAGCGAACAAGTCGATTTTGCCTTCAAGCCTTTCAACATTTAGTCCAGCCGAATGCTGCATGCGCAGTGAATGATGGCTACAGTTGCAACAGCCATAATTGCCATGATTGTAACATGGTTATCGACCAAGGACAGGCTAATGCTTCTCCTTCACTGCCATTTACATGTGAAAACGCTATCGGCGGCTTCGCTAGCTCATTCAATCGTTGAAGGCATTTTTTAACCTGGTCGTGCTTGGAGCTTTGACAGCTGACCCGATTTTGCAACTTTTTTGAACAGAAACAAGGCTTGCTTACAAATGCAAACTTTTGCTACATCCCTCCCTCGCGAGGAATGAATACAACATCCTCATGTTCAATCAATAAGCCAAAATTTGAGGGAACAGATCCAGCAAAG
>JAOBRG010390325.1:0-10635 GCA_027574985.1 Umimayanthus nakama | reverse complement strand
ATGAGCGAATCGACAAATTGAGCTGTGTCCGCGATTTTCGTGATCATGTCTGGTTTTTACTGACATTCACTCTTAAGCCTTCCTAGGTTATTTCAGCTAGCTGGTACAAAATTAAGTTTTCTGTCATTATGTAAATGTATATTTTAAAATGCAATTGTATGTACAGTACCAAATAAATTATTGTCATTGTCATTGTAGCCATACGCGCGGCTCTAAATTCCTTTCTGATTTTTTGAAACAGTAAGTTTTTTGGCAATTTCACTTGTTTTCTTTTTGTTTTTTTCAGGAAGAAAAAGCCCTTCGTAACAACAAACGCTACTCGACGCTAGATACTCGCAAGGACGGCATAAGGTTCACAAACTCCTCGCTCAAGCAGCTAAATGACGAATTCCAGACATACAGGGAGACGTATAACAACGTGCAGAGTAACCTGGCACAGGAAGTGTTGAAAGTGGCCGGTTAGTGAGAGCGGCTGCCAAGCTCGCTACGTCATCACGCAGACAGATATGGGGAAGGGGGGGGAGGGAGGAATGAAAGGAGACGATCGATTGTTGCTAATCGGCCTTAACTTTTATGATTGGATTTAGAATGCTGAGAATTATGTTTTTTTTAAATAGAAAACTCATGTAAACTCTTATAAGTGGAACTCTCATACAAAGTCTTTGAAGTCGAACTCTTATACAAAGTTTTAAAATCAAACTCTCATGAAAATTCTTATAAGTCGAACTCTTATACAAAGACTTGTAGGTCGAGCTCTCATACAAGGTTCTACATTTCAAATTCGAACTCATACAGAAAGTCCTACAACTCTAGCCCCCGTAAAAAGTCTTACAATTTGAACTCATACAAAGACTATTTTCAGCCTAGGCTGTAGACGTTAATTGTAAGTAAATCCGTCATTTGACGTCACTTTCAGCGGGCTACTGCGAACCAATGCAAGTTATTAGTGACGTCATCGCACAGTTGGACGCGCTAATCAGGTTAGTTAACAGGAAGACTTTGCTTGTTCTTAACACGAACTCGGACTAAATTTGTTTTTCAGTTTAAGTTACAAAAATCATTGTGAAATCTCTCAAACACAGTCTCACATTCGGGGCTTACGTCCTCCGCACATCATGTAGTCCAGTAATCCAACATGTACAATACTTAATAACTATTACATGTCCGCATACGAGCAAACATACACATGCGTTCGGAGTTTTACGCTAACGCTTGCAGTAAGACACTTTGCATATCTGAATATATTTAGACAGAGTCTCAGTCTTTTCCATTTCCTCCACCTTCATTCAGCTTTGCCCATGTCTCTGCCAATGCTCCAATTCCGTACGTGCGGCCCAAGATAAACGAGAAAGGTAGGCACGTTTTAGCTAAAATTGTCTGTTTAAAGCTTGGAGTTGACAGTAAGTGTAGTCTTTACTTCCAAATTTTCGGAAATAAAACAACCCCGTTTTTGTGAAACTTTTACCTTTTTTTGAAGTTTTTGGAATACTTTTTAATTGTTCGGAAAACTTCGGAAATTGTTCAAAACACTTTTTGAGGAGGTTTTATGATTCAGTTTTGAATTTTTAGCAAGTTTCTAAAAAAGGGAAATTTTAAGGACAAAATCAAAGGCTTCGGAGCTGTTTTGGGTGTAGTCTTTGAAAGGATGCAAGCAAAACCGTTGCGCACAAGTAGTGATGGGAAAGCGGAGTGAAATACGACTTCTTAAATATTACCCGTGGTTTAACGCAGAAGATGCAACAGCTTTCTTAGCTTCTTATTGGGTCTGTTTTTGGCATGGGATAAAGTTTGATAAGCTACTCTGCCCCATGTAGATATGCTGTACTTTTTTCCCTCACAAAACAAAGTAGTTGCGGGTAGATAACCTTTACCAGTTGAGTTATTTTGTGTATGGCACGAAAGCTACGGATCCGGTTTAGTGAAAATGAGACCTGAAACACAGTCATGCACTGAACACACGTTCCCGGAAAGCTATACAAATAAAACATTTCTTCTGTCCTGTCCTATAATGCCTCGACTTCTTGCTCGCTCCAGGCTTTCTGACCCCGACGTATCGAGATACTATTTAACTCTTAGCAAATCCACAAACTGACCGATACTTATGCAACGATTCAAGAATCTGACTGACTAAACCAAAACTTAATTTACAGGTGTTGGTGATATCAAGCTAATCGGATCCCGTCATCCTTGCATGGAAATCCAAGATGACGTTGCGTTCATTGCTAATGACGTCACGTTAGAAAGAGGTTTGAGAATAATACTGCTGAATTTTGATATACTGTATCGTGCGATCGTGGTTAGAGCTACCATCTCCCTTCCCCTACCAGGATTGAAATTGACCCTTTTACTATATACTAAGAAACAACTTTTCTGGCCAATAGTCTTTCCAGCTATACTTAATGTCCCATCAGCTGGTTTCATACTAGTTTTGCTACGATGAATTAGGTTGCATTACCAATCGACCAATGCAGACAGCCGTCTTATTTGTCCATTTCACTGTTTCTGAAAGGTAACCAAGCTTTTACATGAAACCGAGGCAAAGGTAGTCCCGGCACCGCAAGAGAAGTGGAAGAAATAATCATATACCAAAGAAACATATGTAAAAGATATTACACGGTCTCCAAAAGATATGGATTTTATCGTCGAGTGGCAAAAATATCTCACGAGATGAGCGCAGCGAAACGAAGATCAAATCCATATCTTTTGGAAACCGTGTAATGTTCTTTTTTATTATAAGGGCGCCGAACAAGCGTCTATAATTTTTTAAAATTTCGGAAAAACTTCGGAAGTGTTCGCCATTTATTCGTAAATTTTCGGAAAAGTTCGGAAACGGTTCATAAGTAATTTTCAGATGTTTTTATGATTTTTAAAATTTTCGGAAAATCTTCAGAAGTCTTCGGAAGTGTTCGGAAATCGGCGATATTTTCACTAGTGAAGTTATGGAAAATATCCTACTCGGAACCCGGATGTACTGTGATATGGATTCTATGGGTGGTTTATCATCCTGTAAAACACTTTTGCCCATGTAATAAAAGCATGTCTTTTTACTTCCACTCCCCTAGCTGTGCGAGGACAATCTTCGCCTCGGTTTCATGAAAAGCTCAGCTACCTTTTAGGAATCGTAAAATGGGCTGTTCGAGACTGCTATAACGTCTAGAAGAGTCATGAATTGTGAGAAAATTAGCAAAACGAAAAGTTGAGGAATTTTGAAGTTTAAGATCTGTGAAACTCTCAAGGAATACAATTGTTTCTGCTATCCTGTGAGTGTTGCTGAGAGTATACCCTATGTTCAGGATATTTATCAATTAGTTCGTTCAAATGTTGCAGGGAAAAAGATGTTCTTAATTATAACTGGACCAAACATGGGTGGAAAATCGACCTACATACGGCAGGTAAATGGTTTAGAGATCTGTTTGTATCTCGAATCATACTCAAACTACCCCTGCTTCGAAATACAGTAAAACTCACGAATAAGAAACTAAGATTTAAGAACCTGTTAAGCTAAAATTTGCAATTTAGACCATCTCTATATAGGAACCTCTTTTGCCCAAAATTTGGTGAAAGGTTCTTATCTTCAAACAGGATTTAAAATATTTCCCTAAAGAGAAATGGTATAAAAACGTGTGATAACTCTGGATGAGTAGTTGCTACATGTCAATTTTAGTGTTGCAAATTATGACATGCAAGCTTGATCGTTGTTAATATTTTTAACATTATTATATTTCTTATTATTACTATTATAATGTTATTGTTAATACTATTTTTATTAGTTTTATTTTTATTAATATTATTGTTATTTTTTTAATTATTATTATTGTTATTATTATTATTATTTTTTTTATTTTAAATAGATTGGAGTTATCACGCTGATGGCCCAGTTGGGATGCTTTGTTCCTTGCACGGATGCTGAGGTCAGCATAACCGACTGCATCCTGGCACGCGTGGGGTCTGGAGATAGTCAACTTAAAGGAGTTTCGACGTTCATGTCTGAAATGCTGGAAACAGCCTCAATCCTCAGGGTAAGTTGACAACTTTCATGCAGTAAGACATTGTGTTGCATTATCAGGTAGATTAATGTGTATTCGTAAATCGGTTCTATTTACCGAAAGTTTCAGCAACATGTTTTTATGCAATCGTCAATTAAAGATCTTTTGAAAAGCAATGTGCAAAGAGCAAAAACCGATGAAAAAATTTGAGAGCTCAACTTTGAAACTTTACAGTTTGAACAAACTTTTAAAGTCGACTTAAGTGTGTGTTTTGTTCTTGATTTGTTTAGTCTGCAACAGAGAACTCCCTGATTATTATTGACGAGCTGGGCAGAGGTACATCCACATACGATGGGTTTGGATTAGCCTGGGCAATATCAGAGTAAGTACATACAATGTATGTATATAGTGACTGGCACACAGGGAACTCTACCATCTCGTTCCTAATTCATCCGTGTTGTAAGATCTGCTCGAATGGCCGCTTTTGAATGAGTTTAGTACGCTAACAGTCGTAGCTACGTGTTTAAGATCAACAAGGCTAACTCTTCGGAGCTGCTGGCAGGTGTATCGAGCGTCATCTTATCTGGTGCTCTTCCTTGTAATTTAGTCGACGCATTATCGATGTATTTGTTAATGGACCCTCCCAGTTATTCAATCGACATGTTATCGATTTGTTTGTCAATGGACACTTCCTTGCAATTCAGCCAAGGTGTTGACGACTTATTTTTGAATTAATCCTAAGGATTACTCACCGTGTTTAATAAAGGCATCATTTTATTCCATTCCACCTCTTTTTGTAATTCAGCCGTAGTTTTATCGTTTTGTTGTAAATTAACCCTGTTCCGCCTGGGCTTTTTGAGGGTAGCTCTGCTTCCGCCCCCCAGGTGGAACAGGGTTGACCTTTGTAATTCAGCCATGTTGCAAAGAATTAAAATAAAAATTACGTTATATAGAAATAAACTTGGCTAGTAACAAACAATCAATTCATCTCGCCTAAGGCACATTGCTACTCGTATCAAGTCCTTCTGTCTGTTCGCAACACATTTCCACGAGCTCACTGCGCTGGTTGATGCTGTTCCTATGGTAACCAATCTTCACGTGACAGCCATGACGACAAGTGGAACCCTCACCCTACTCTACAAGGTCAAACCAGGTTCGTTTTGTCACTAACCGAGTACCTGGGTCACCTGAAAGTTCGATTAAAGATAAAGAAGGATAGTGAGGAAAACGTCGTTTTTGTAAGAACTTTTTAATATTAAATTATTGAGTGATACACATCTCAGTCCTTGGATTTGATTTTCCGTTTTTCAAGGCAGGTAATTGGAAATCCTTGAGTTTGTTTGGACTTTGGTCCGTGAAAGACCTTGGAAGTGAAACTGTAACCGAGAGTTTACATTCAGTTTTTGATTTTTTGCTAGTGACTTCTTTAACTTTTTTCAGGCATCAGAGTTGTAAAAAAAAACGGCGACTGACGAACTAACACTATTTGAGAAGTTGATCAAAAAGTATTTCAAACTCGTTACAAATTGCTCAATCGAGAGTTAAATGGCAAAGGTAGGTTTCAGATTGTACCGTCTAGTTTCTGAGTTGACCCTTTCACTTCAAAACATAATGACAGCCCAGAGTCATGGAGAGGTCGAGTAAATTAGCTTGTTTTACAGCTAATTAAAAAAGGTTGTCTTCTGAGTTGTTGCATTGTTGCATATGCATATCGCAATGCACCACGGATTTAACACATTTTTTAAATTACATAGTAGTACACTGTTTTTTTGGTTAGCTCTCTCTATGGAAGGATATCTTTTCATTTGGCGCCTTATTCTCTTATTTCTTTTCTTTTTTTTTATTCAAGGGGTATGTGATCAGAGTTTTGGCATACACGTGGCCGAATTGGCCCA
The DNA here is from genome assembly GCA_027574985.1 of Umimayanthus nakama. Lineage (NCBI taxonomy): Eukaryota > Metazoa > Cnidaria > Anthozoa > Zoantharia > Parazoanthidae > Umimayanthus > Umimayanthus nakama. The sequence goes on along the minus strand of JAOBRG010390325.1, from coordinate 4,754 downwards.
CTTCCCAAAACGCGTCATCGAGGTAAGCCATGCTATTAGTTTACAAGGGTAGGAAACCACAGCTGCCAGGAAGACAGGCCAAAGCATTTGTTAAAATTTATCCCGCGATTAGTTTACCTCCTAAAGAAATGATTTTGGCTGTCATTTCAGGTCTCCTTGGAATGTACTTCAGTGATGCTTTAGAAGGACCAGATGTGTTTCTAGATAAAGAATTTAAGTTTCTTGAAAGTCTTCCCTTATCCTTGGTTCAATTTAACCGACTCTCGAACAACCGAACACTTTTTTTAAGAACCAGTAATTTTCGGCTCAACCTGGGCTGTTCTTAATTTTTTTGTTATTTCAGCCTCAAATTGCTCTTAAATTGTTATTATTTCCACAATATTTTTAAACAGTGAACCAGTTGCCTTAAACAATATATTTAAAATTGCACTAAGAAATATGTGTTTGAAACTGTCAATAGAGCGTTCGCGAACGTGACCAGCTTGCTTATCACTCTTCCAGCGCCCGATGGCGACAACCAAGCTAAATTTTGACAAGTTTTGTTTTCATGTACATCTCAATCTGTGTACAATAATTAAACAAGTTTCTCAAACTTTTCTGATCAAAATTTCAGCCTGGTGATTGTTCTTTGCCTGTTCTTAATTTTTGGGCAAATCTCAGCCTGGGTGCTCTTATAAAGTTTGTTCTTATAAAAAAAGCGTGTATCATGTTAGTTTTGTAGGTAGTTTTTCTAACTCTTTTGGCCGGTTATTAAAACAAACCCTAAATCATAACCCAAGGTTTATGTTTTGCTCAAAGGTGTTGGTAACAATAGAAAGACGACGGCTAAAACTTAGAGCTCGTTTTAGTATTCAGAATCTAAAATGGGAATAACCATACAAATGCAATACTATTAAACCTATAAAAAGTTAAATAGGCAACTGTGATGAAACAGCGCTTAAAACTTTCTGTATTTACTTACAAAAGGTAAAATGAGGTTTTGGCCACGTTCACGCAGACGTCAGATCTTTGATTTGGGAGAGGATCATTCAGGCAATGGTTGTTAGTGTCTTGTCTCTCCCATAGTTGCCTATCTCCATTCCTAATCGTATTACTGGTAGTTGTACGCTTGTTCGATTACTTATACTCTTTTGCACACTGACTAAAAGAACTAATCTGTGGCTATAACAGGTGCCCTTAGAAAGAAAGACTTTTATTGTTGTTGCTACTTTTTCTTCCAGTTTGCAAAACAGAAGGCCGCAGAGCTTGAAGACTTCCAAGGAAATACCGCTGACCTAGGCGATGGAGTTTTAGGTACTTTACAGCTTTCTTTAGTAATAATGGTTTTTCAGTGCGATGATGCGGCTTCCGTCCACACATGGACGCTGTTTTTGGTATCCGAAACCGGGGCTTTTTGAAAACGGTCTTCAGCAAACAGTTTTTAACCGGGTAATTTTTGTAGGCGTGTGGACAGAGGAAAACGGAAAGCGGTCAACCCGACGTGCAGGTTTAGTTCGACACATGCTGAGATCGGCACTTTAAACCGGGCTTTAATCTCAACCATCTTAATCCCAGTTTAGTCTCCAAACGCTTCCCAGCGTTCTAAGAAATTAACCCCAGTGCTTTTATAATAACGCCGTGTGTTTATATCTTGTGTCTAGTACTACCTGCAAGTTTTATATTTAAACATCTTACTGTTTTTGCTATTTTTCCCGATTTTCATTATTTCAGTTCTTATCATTTCCATTTTATTTACCTGACTGATTTTTTAAGCTAAGTGTAAAGCGCTATTTAATTTTAAGAAATAGCGCTATACAAGTTAAATCTATTGTTATTTATTATTATTGTGTTTTCGTTCTTGTTTGTTTCCTACTAATAATTAGAGCTATGAATATTTAATCGTTTCCTTTACCAAATATTTTGACGAACACTTCCAATAATTGACTCTTTTTAAAACATCAGAGTCCGAGTCTGGCGCTTCACCATCAAAGAAACGACGTCGGGCAAAACAGGTTGGAATTTTTTTCAGATGCTGATATTATACCATTAAGTTCCAAACACTGGATATTATATTTCTGGTATTAAATCTGGCTGCCTATGTAATGACGATATAAATCCTACATCCTGTGCTTTGTACAAATATGAACACTGAGCGTGAACTTAGCTTTTAAAACAATCAGCATAGTATACAGTCGGGATGTTTGCACGGACTGACGTTTAAAATCTCAATACAAACATAAAAAAGTGTTAGGTGTTTTAAAATAAAACATTTATTTCACTCACGCTTGTTGGGTAAGAGCTTGCTTGCTCCACATCTTATCCACTATCTAAAAGTTCATACCCGACACGGGCTCATCGAACAATTGTTAATTGGTAGAATCGATAATGTGTAAATTTATAATTGTGTACTGCTGCTAACATAGTTGTAAACAGGTTTGATTGTGGGACTTAAGTCGTTGCTCAGTTTCATAAAAACGCAACAAGCTATACTACGTGGTTCTGTTTTTCTCTTTTCTTTCCTTGAGCAATTTCGGCCCACGAGGTCTGAGGTTCTTCTTTTACTTCTGCCATAGATCAACAAATCGCTTTTACACCAGCACAGACGCACTACCAGTAAATTTTAATGGACTAAGAGTATTGAATATTTAGATTGTTGAAATGTAGGTGTCTTCGTATTATTCCATTAATGTGGCTTTGCCCTTACCGCCTTAGTCCTTGTAGCTTATTAGACTAAAATTAATGTTTGTGTTTTATGGGCAATCTGGGGATTCCCACCGACATTTATTACCAAGACCTTTGTTTTTTGAATGTTTAAGTTGTAGATACCTTAACAATATTTCTTTCATTGTTGCTTCCGTATTTTTAGACCTAATGAAAAATTCAATAATGCTGTTTCTATAGAGATTCCCGCAGAAATTTTAGCCAAAATCGTTGTTGTTTTTAAGTATCATTGAGAGTTAGTGTTTTCGCTAGAACAATGGAGAGAGGCGGCAACCACAGCAATGTTGGCACTTGTTGGATCTGTTGCGTGTAGTTTGAAACCGCTCAAACTTGTCGGGCCATATAAAGGGATGCAACATAGTTGGCCAACAGCACGAAACATTGTTGTGCCTTGTCCCGTCTGTTTGCATGGGCCTTAAGACGACGACGGGAGAAAAGTCACGTCTTGTACTGCGGAGCAAATCCAAACAGCTTAGTATACCTATACACGAACACGCGTTCACTTTTTTTCTCTTGAGTTCGTCCAACCGCGGAAGGTTTCCGCGCGCCAGCGTTCGCGATGTCTTTTTGCGGCTCGACGAACTCAAGAGAAAAATAGGGACTGCTCGCAGTCTATTATAAGATCGTCTGATTTCCGGGTTAAGGCTGAATGTTTGTAAATATTTTGAGAACTTTAGCCTCGCAAATGATTTTAGAATCAGTTTTTAAACATAACTGTCAGTTTTTGGTGTGCAATTACTCTTTTTCCTTCTGGGAGTACAAAAACGCGTTGCCTTAATTGAATTAGACATTACCCTGGCAGGCAAAAACAGATAAAAAAGATTTAAGATAATTTTTTTTACAATCACAACTATTATACCAGTGTTGCATGCAACGATGAGCATTTGCCGAAAAAGAATGTTTCCATGGTCTTGTGCAGTAAACAAATGAAAGATCGTAGCCTTTTCTTAGCCTCGGTATATGTTTTTAGAATCTTTGTAAGTTTGAACACTTTTCGGCCTCATGTTCGTATTATAACTGAAATAGTGAAAAGGTTCATATATGAAAAAGAGTTTAGAGCGGTTTTTGTTTGATCTCGAAACAAAAAGAGGCGAACCGAGTTTCTGAGTTTTTGAATAAGTGGGTTTGATCAACAAGAGTTAATATGTTATGTTTTTCGCCTTTGGGATATAGTGTTTAACTGACGTTTCGAGCAATTGTTCATTTGACGCTGTGTTTTGGTCTTGTAATTGAATTGTCGAGTACAAGATTCTGCACACAGCTACGAAAGACTATGAACGAACAACTAGAGTTCGTAAGATCTATGTAATGAACGATTTGACTAAAAACCACTAAAATGTCACTGTTTTGTCTTTCCTTGCTTTGTTAGATGTAGCAAAAAATGAAAACTGGTGCAAAAGAACTCACCCGTTCCTCTTGTCTGTCTATCATTTTCTTAGGATGGAGAACAGATAGTTAAAGAATTTCTGAGCGACATTGCTAAGCTTCCGCTGGACACAATGACTGAAGATCAGCTTGCATCTGAAGTGAACAGGCTCAAGACTGGAGTGCTAGCGAGAAACAACCCCTTTGTACAAGACCTTGTGGCGAAGAGTTACTAAAACTACGAACTGTTGTCAGTTGTGAGATCTACTCGAGATCTTTTTGATATAATAGAGGTCTTACGCAACTTAAACGCCCTTGTTCGACTTCAATTGAATCTGCACCAGTAAGATACCAAAAACGTGTGCTACTCCAACTGGTTTGGGTTACATTAAATTCATGCCGAGGACGGTCGCGGGGTTCTTAACTTCCTGTCCCCCTTTTCCTGTAAAAAAAAACTTAACTCGCTCATTTCTTCTAACTCGCTTAACTCGCTCGTTTCTTCTAATTTGGAGTATTAAAAAAGTCTTAACGTGAAAACTTCAAAACTTTAGTTTTGAAGCTGAACGAAAATTGAAAAATCCAATCTTTGTTGTTCACCTTGACCAGAAAACCGGCGCCAAATTAAGCTTCCACGTTCTGTTTTGATAGTGGGAGAGGGGGAGGGGGGGTTGCTGACTAGAGACTTAAAG